>PVJL010004928.1:41659-70317 GCA_004026885.1 Lyroderma lyra
CCCCCCCCCCCCCCGCCCATCTACAAAATCTACTTCTTTGAATAATTCTTACTAGTCTGCTATAGGTGTTATTCTCTTCACACTTCCTGGGACAGCCTGGTTACTCTATTCTACCCCAATTCACTCTTTCCTTTGAGAACTGGGTACCTCAGCCGGGTTGGAAAGGTTGGGAATTCTTTGAAGACAGGGACCTTTTATCTATCCTTTTGGTGCTTAGCCTAGGAGAAGCCATATTCAGTGAATGCTTGCTGGTCTTCATAGGAATGTGTGTGTGTGTGTGTGTGTGTGTTGGGGGGCAGGAACAGGGAGGAGGGGAGGAGACAGAAGAAGGTAAGGAGAGAAAGAGAGAACTGGGAATGTTGAGGGTAAGAATGAACACATTTGGCTCTCACAAACACAAACCAAGCTGATCACTGTCATTTACAGAAGAATACCTGGATGAGGGAGTGGGGCGGGGGTGAGGTGGGTGTAAACACCCCACTGCTCCCAGCCCACATCCACACTTACTTGAAACAGTAGTGGTGGCAGTTGTGGGGGTAGTCACTGTGGTCGAAGCAGCTACGGCAATGGTGGATATAGCCGTGGCAGCAACCAGGGCTGGAGCAGAAGTGACAGGGGTGGTTGCAGCAGGGGGAGTGGGTGTGCTGGAGGCGGCAGTGGTAGTGGTGGTAGATGTGGTTGAGGTGGCAACAGTGGTGGAGGGAGCACCGCTGCCAGAATTAGCCTGTGTTTCCGACACTTTGTTTTCTGGGAGAGCAATTGAGATGAGAGAAAGGAGTCTGAGGAGTTTCTCAGTTAAGAGAGAGCTCCGGCGGATGACTGGGTGTGACAACATGTTCATGAGCTGCCCCAGTGGAGAGGCCTCGAGGCTGTATGGGGAGGTTTCCCCCTCACTACCAGTGCTCACTGGCACTGACTTCACGGAGTTCTTGCCTTTCCGGCTGACATTCATATTGTCCAGTTTTACCAGTAAGTCCCAGAAGTCTGTGCAAATGCCACTGCTGGTGGACTGTGAAGAGCATGGGCTGCAGGCCTGTTTACTGCCCCTTTCCCGATCGCTCTCACAGTTTGTTTCTTTGGTCCGCTGCTGTGTGAAGTGGCTGGGAAACACCTGCCAGGAAAATAAGGACAAGCTTGGTTTAGGGGGTCTACAAAGAAAATACATCTTCCTGACAATGAAAGACAACTGCTTCTTAGGCTCTCCACTGCTCTGGACAACTTTGGTCAAGTAACATGGGAGTTTTATCAAACTTATGGCAAAGAGCCTGGAGAAAGAAAGAAGGGCTTGTAGGTCAACAGATGATTAGCAAACTTTATTGATCATTAGTCACTGTACTTATAAAACAGGGAGGGCACCTACACTACCTTGTGATATTGTTGACATTACAGTAGATAAGGTATTTTACATGGTTCCTATTACAAGGCAAGTCCTTAACAAATGGCAGCAATGCATATTATAAAATAGACTAAACTAAGTTCTAGGTCCAGTTAGCTCTATCACTTACTAGCCACATGACAGAGACACTAAAAGTTTCTGTAACCCAGCTTCTTCATCTGTAAAACAGGAATAATATAGATCGCTGAAGGTTGTTCTGATGACTGAACAAGATAATGATTAAAAACTGTAAAGTGAAGACAAAAACCCCACAAAGTTATTTACTGGACAATTTTCCAGAAACAATACAGGTTTTAGCAATAACAGCTAAGACAGACATAGCTCTCTCAGAGTTCAGATTTCACTGAGGCTGTGGCTGCTACCCCTCTACCATTCCCAGGAGTTGGGTTCCTCCAAGCTCCTCACCTTGGCCAACTGAATGAGTGTGTCCAGAACATGTCTGCAGACAACAGGAGCAGCTTGGGGGTGGATGTGCACAGTGGAGCCACTGCTTGCATGCTTCTCAGTATGTTTGCGCCCACCTGAACGCTGGATCTGAAATATATTAGTCCTGCAGCCTAGGGCTGCATCCATGGATACTGAAAGCCAGGAAAGCTGGTTGGAGCTCTTAGACTCCATCTTGTGCAACAGGTCCAGGGGCCGATTCTCATGGCTGCTTGACCCACAGCTCTTGCTTGACTTTTTCCCTTTTTCCTCACTCGAGGAGAGCTTGGGTGTTTCAATGCATAGCTCACTCTCACTGCTGCGCTGCAAGATAGAAAGCAGGCTACGGATGACCCAGTGACGGGTCTGGGCATGGTAGCAGAGATTTCTCAGTACTCGATGTAGACGGCTAGTATTGAGCTTTGGTTCATCCACGAAAAGTAGGACCAGGAGACAAGACAGGGCTTCGTGGTCCAGAAGGAGCCGTCCTCGGAGGCGGAGGAGAGTGTCCACGTTACTGCCAGAAGGCCTGGAAGACAGCATGGTTTCTGGGTATCATTTCATCTAGAACTCTAGGATCAGGTATAAGCCTAGGGGAACAGGGATGAGCTGAAAGCCTCCAAGGAGGCTCCAAAAGGGAGGGTGTCTAGTCCAAGAGCTCTTAATAGTAATAAGAGCTGCTCTCTTGAATACCTACTATGTACTAGGCACTCTACAAGGTCTGTAATAGCTTCTTCAAAGGGCTGCTTTTAAAGACTAGAGAATAACCCATTTCTGAAATGATGAACAAGAAGCTCAAACAGGTTAAATGATTTCACACAACAGCTAAGAAGAGAGCAGAGATTCCAGCCCAGGTCTGTATCACCAATTGGTAAAATCAGGCCGAACCTAAAGTCTTAGGAGACAATGCTTATTTCTGCCTTCTCTAGACTACCAGAGGGTTGTCTGCCACACACAGGAACTGGTCACTCCCTTGACATTGACTCCACTCTGCTTTAGCCTTGTTAATAACTAACTCCTGCCTAACTCCATAGCCTTGACACTACAATCTCATGGCAAGTGGCTCAATGTTTTACTATATGCATGGGAGGCAGGTGGCTTTCCTTGTTACAACCATAGCTAGTGCCTGCTGCCAGCCTGCCTTACTTTGCAACTATGGTCTAGAGCAGCTACACTAAGCCAAAAATATAGTTATCTGAAGGGGGAGTCCAAAGATCTGGCTCCCCTACTCATTCAAGAAAACACCCTAGAGAGGTCATGTAGTCTCTGCACCTACAAATTAACAGAGCTGGATTAGTTGTAGATGTGAGGTGGTATGGCAAATTGAAAACAAGACAAAGGTACCTGTTATGGCTGCTGCTACCACCCATTTGGAAGGTGCCACCTCTCTGCACGGCAAGGCGAGTGTATTGGACCCCACGGTTGCCACTCAGACGACTGGTGAAAGCTGGGAGGAAAGAGAAAGGAAACTGAAATTGGGGAGGCAGGTGGGAAGCTAGGTCTAGGTAATACTATTCAAAGGGGAAAAACAGACTCATGTGGCCAAAGCTCAACATTCCAGAGCCCTCCCATTGCCTCTTTCCATACCTGGACTTCGGAGGATGGCAGAAAGTGCAGAGGTACTGCTGTGCCCAAAGAGCCTCTCGTGCATGAGCTGCCGCTGCCGGGCTTCCTGCTCTCGCCTCAGGGCTTGAGCCTCAGCTGCAATGTCAGGAGGCATCACAGCCAACACGCTGTCCTCCATGTCTTCCAAAACACTACGGCGCAGGTCTGAGGGCAGAGTCTGGATGAAAGTCACAGGGTCCATGGGGGTGTCTGAGTTGGCATTCTGTGCCAGTTCTCGCCGCTGTTGCTCAGCTCTCTGCTGTGCTAGCACCTATGGAGCAGAAGTTGTCAATGGGGAAAAATACTCATAGCCAGGCAGCCTGGTCCCACCAGTTCCCTGCTCACATACTTCCTCTTGGATGGCTGGAGGCAGTGCAGCCAAGAACTCAGGGCTCACTTCGGTCACACCAGGATTCCCTACCACTGCAGGAGCTGAGCTATTTGTGGTAGGGGCAGTACGGGTTGGTGGACGGATGCCCAGCTGGTTCTGCAGGACTTCCCGGCGAATGTCATCAGGCAGAGCAGCCAGAAAAGAGGGGTCCACACCTTCAGGGAGACTGATACCTGAGGGGAGATGCAAGATGTGAAGGAACTCACACCTTTCCTCTACTGATGCCTAAGATGTAACTGAAGGAAAGAAATCCATGGCCTTGCTTGAGGAAGTTTTGTTTGTCCTCACTGAATATAAAGGACACAGGACACAGAGAAAGCCCACCCACTTCCCCCAGACTCAGAATAGCTTGCTACGTGCCAGATTGTGTGTGTGCAGTTACTTAACCTTCATCAAGACCCCGTCATATAGCTAATATCACTCACTTAGTATAAATGAGGATCAAAGGAGCTAAGTACTAGCCTCAGGTCCTAGAGGCAGGTGGCAGAGGGGTGATTTAAGCTATGATCAATTTGACTTTAAAACCTGGGCTCATTTCATTATACAGCATTAGCATACCCTTATGAGGACTGTCCGGAAAGTATCCAGCCATGTAATATGAAAGAGACATTTATGGCTGGATTTTTTCTGGACACCCCTACATCTGGATAGAATTGTTTGACCGGTGGGCGTTTCCACGCCAAGGGCTATGAGAAGACTAAACAACCCCAGGATACACATGCAGCTCACCTGCAAGGGGATCTTCTTCTTCACTGCTTGTTGAAGGCAGTGGCTCTTCTAGGATTCCTCGGGAATCTGCTCCAGAAATGGCCACGGCAGAATCTCTGGTGGAAGAACTCTCAGAGGATGCAGGGGGAGAGCTGAAGAAAATCATTTCAGGTTGTCCTCTGTATGTAATTTTCCCCTTATAAAATACTCCTATAATACCCCTTTCTCATAGAAGCCAGGCTGATTTCCCCAATGTACCAAGTATGTGCATTAGTTAACAAGTACGAATGTGGCTTGAAATACCCGCCAACACATCTACCCTCCTCTTGCTCATACAGTGCTTACCCGTCCTCAGGGGCCTGGGCAGGTTCCCCTGACCTATCACCCCTGCTTTGCACTTCTGTCACAACTGGCGGGGCATCCCCAGGAGTGGAGCTGCCTGCTGTGGGCTGCTCAGAACTGCCAGCTGCTGAGGTATCACCCACAGCCTCCTCCAGGGTACAGGAAGCCAGGCTGCTGGTGTCCATGGGAGAGCCTTCCAGTTGACTGCTGACAGCTGTCAGTGCATCAGAATCTTCAGCTCTCTCTGGGGAAAGAGAGGCTAGGAGGAAGTCACATGGAGAGGTTAGATCTCTGCCTGGAATTAAGAAGCAGCCAGATTAGACTTCTCACTTCTCTACCTTCACTCCATCACTCCTTGCTAGCCCGATGTTCCCCCTCAATTTCATTTGCTTTAAAAGGTTCATCTCAAGTCCTTTCTATCATCTGTTGAACATACACGATGTTTCAGGCATGCCTGTGAAATATCTTCCCTAGGTACCCCAGGTAAGGGATCCTGTCACTTTCAAATTCTCTGCTGGCACAATTTATATTATATATGAATGTTGGTTGTGTTAACCTAAACAAACAAGCTTTCTTAAAGGAAAAATACCCCTATATCTTAAGGTTTCTCTTGAGCATATCATAGGCAGCATGGTATAGAGCAGTGATGGCAAACAGGTTTCAATTTACTCTGCTGCAACACTTCTGAGAATTTTGAGGGCCCCATTTCACACCAATGGGAAAGCTGTATGTGTGGGGTCACCTGCTTGCATCCCTTGAAGTGTTGAAAGAGAGCAAGCTTTAGAGTCACACAGATCTGGATTTTAATCTCAGCTCAACTACTTATTGAGTGACCTTGGGCTAATTATTTCACTCATGAATTTCAGTTTACTCGTGAAGATAATACCATCTACTTTGGAGGGTTGTTTTTAAAGAAGATAAATAATAAGCTCGGCATGATAGCCCAGAACAGTGTGATTACCTCAACACAGTTTCCATCATCATTAGTATCATTAGACACTCAGATGTATAATCACTTGAGGACACAGAGAAGAAATCTCAACTCCAGCTAAGATAGCTACAAGCTGAGATTCTACTATTTGAGGACTTGAGCTACTACTATTACTCTAAAGAGAGGAAAGAAACTACAAAGATGTCCATTTTCCCCTCCTGTTCTGTCCCCACGCCCCTCAAAAAAAGCCTTGAAACTCTACTCACTTATAGTGGGAGCTGGAGATAACTCCATCTGAGTTGTTTCTGCTTCTCCAGTTGGCCTTGTGGGACCCAGCTCCTCTGGTTCTACAGGCATCAATAGCTGTGTAGAGCTCCCCGCTTCTCCAGGTGGGGATTGCAGCTCTTGAGGAATCTCTCCCAAGGCTGCTGGGGGTGGGAGTGTTGGTTGCTGCTGTGAGGGCTGCAGAGTGACAAGGGTCTCCTTGGACTCAGATGTAGCTGCATCAGTTGAAGATGGGGTTGTTGGGTAGCTGTCAGGCATAGGAGTCCCATCTTTCTCGAAAAGAATGACAATGGGTGTGTTAAGGGGCATTCAGCCAAGGACCCAGGGAGTCACTCAATCAGCACATGTGGCTTGACAAGAATCCCACCCAACCTGTGATGTAGGATTCCCCCCAACCACCAAATGCTTCTAGAAACAACTTGTGGCTGGACTGGTATACCCAGGATACGGGCTAAGGCACAGTGCTATCTTAGTCCCCCAAATTGGAGATTTCTCTGTAGATCCTAAAATTTGAATCCTTTGTGTGCCCCAGGAAGAGGAGAAAGAGTTCAAGTCACTTTATAATGGCATTTGCCTCACCCTAAATATCACCTGCTCCCTTCTACCTCCCTTTTCTTCCAGTCCTGATTATCCAAGGAACATCTACAAGTCTGTCTAATGGAAGTAATAGTACCAAGACTAAGTGTGAATATGCCACACACCAGGGAAAGTAGTAAGTTGTATAGTTATCATCTAATTGGGGCCTAAAATCCCTACCCCACAACGATACAACTTACTACCTCACCCCGGTGTGAGTAGAGTCCTCTAGCAAGGACAGCAGGCAAGCGGCCATTTTACCTGACAGACCCTTTCAAAGATCTTTTGCTAGATTAAGGGTACCAGGACACCTACCCTCTTTCACTGCTTTAAAAAATATTGTGTAGGCTTTGGTACAATCATTTCCAAACTCAAGTGCCAAAGGAAACAGAAGGTATAGGGAAGCAGAAGAAAAGTTCTGAGGAAACAGGGGTGGGGGAGACATATAATACCACATGGAGCAGTTATTAGAATCACAAAATGGCTACTGACATTAAGATTAGAAGGAGGGATAGAAAGCATATAGTAGTAATACCATTTAGCCCACAGAGCTACCTTCCCCAAAAGCAGATAGCTCAAGATAATGTTCCTAGACTGTTAGATTCCACAGATCCATGAAATTTATATAGAAAGGAAAAAGGAAGGAGGCTAACATAGGGTAATCAACTTTTAGTTCAGCTAAGTAAGGAAAAAAAATCCCATGAATATCATTTAATAAAAATACTTTAATACCAAAGAACTAGGAAGAACACAATCTCTATTAAAAGTCTTTTAATTTGAATAAATTCAGATTTCTGAAAAACTCATTAAACCTCCCTTATTTTGTTCATTTTCACTGAGGACTGGTATTTGGGAATCACTATCATCAGGTGTTCTCATGAAGCATCACACCATGGTGGTCACCAAAGGGGAGAGGACACACGGTCTCACTACACATACCAGAAAGCAGCACAGCATAATCAGAACAAGAAGCTGAATATAGCACGTTGGAGGGCAATGTACCACCGTGGGAAAGACAGTAGACTGTATAGTTATCTCCAAGATGGGGTATGACCCTAAAACTATACAATCTACTACCTCATCCCACAGAGCACCAGAGTTCATCTTCAGCCCACTTGGGCCAGCTACTCTGAAGGTTCAAGAGAAAGAACCAATCATTAGCAAGAAGGGGAAAAGGGAGAGAGAGTTACCTGCAAGGTTCTGTTCAGTGGAGTCATTTGTCTTAGATGCAGTGCACTGCAAAGAGAAGGGACAGACCAATGTGGGACTTTGCAAGCACATAAGCTAGAGGTCAACTGTAATCGTCACCATCCTCCACATATGCCATCTAGGCGTTCAATTACTTGGACAGAAGATGAGCACTTCAGTGCAAGTATTATCTACAATTTCTCTAATATATACTCGTGTTCAAGGATGGCTTGGGGACAAGGAGGAAACTGCCAGGGGGTTGATCGAACAATGAGAAGAAAGAATAAGGGCATTCCCTGGTGGTGTAGTGGCTAGGCTTCGGCGCTCTCCATGCTATGGCCTGGGTTCGATTCCCAGCCAGGGAACCACACCCCCTCCCTCCCAAAAAAGAATAAAAAAACACTTTAGAGTTGGGCTAGGGATAGGACATGACTTGAATACAATATAATGAACAATGTTACTGTTCACTAGGTAAAAGTTCTATACAAAGGTATTTGTTAGATCAAGCTTGTCATAACTGAACATTTCAATATCCTTAACTGCTGAGTGGGATATAATAAAATCTTTCACTAAGTATTTTAATTTCTTTGTACAGTAGACTCTCAGTTAACTGGCAGCCATGGGGATCGGTAGATGCTGGATAAATGTAAGCAGACTCTCCGTTAACTGGAACTCAAGCAACTGGCAAAATCTCAAGCATTCTTTCTCTGGTTGGTTTGAGTTCTAGTTAATGGAGAGTCTATTGTATTTCTATTAGCTTTTACTTCATATATTTTAAGGCTATACTGTTCAAGGTCCCAGAAGTTTCAGGAAAAAGTAGGTAGCTTCTTTCTAAACCAAAATCATGGTAGAGATTTTGAGCTCTAGAAAATGATATGTGGTGATAGGGTTCAGAGTAAGAACATTTCCTTTGATCTGAAGGCCTAAACATAACTTACTCAGATGAAGGAATGGGGTTATCTTGGAAAGATCCCCCCGTCCCCTCACTTCATAAGGCAACCCAGAGAGAAATGGAAGTGAATGACCAAGAGTGTGGGCTTAGTCCAGGTCATTCTTCTTGTCTAGTTGCAGTCACTGAAGGAAGAGACTACACAGTATGACTAGTGACTCAGGAGCCACTCTGGTTCTAGCTCCAGTTTCTCCCAGTGAGACAATGGAGAAATGATTTTCCCTCTGGGTTTGAATTCTCTCCCCTAAAACCTTGTTGAGGGTACTGCAAATTTGGAATGAATTATTTCTCAGGCTTAATGTGAATGTCCGAGGATTCTTCAATGACTCCTTGGTGCCAGGTGTATGCCAAAACCATATGAAAGTTAAGGCAGACATAGCCAAAGATGAATCCTCCCAGCACTTGGGAATCACCTGTGCACTCTGATCCCTGTTCTCCTTATCTTCTTTGCCTTTGTCAGTTATCTTTGTTTCTTCCTCAGCCAGCTGTTTCCTGCGTTTCTCCCGTCTTTCTTCGAGTTCTTCATCTCTCAGAAATTCCAGGTGATTGACAATGGGCACTTTAACAACTGGATCAAAAAAGCAAAGATCAGAGGCTGCTCAGGGTAGGTGGGGGAGGAACCCAAGAGGCAGAGCTTGTGACCACACAAAACCAGGAAAGCAACTTTCCATGTACTTGGTCCCAGCATTGGAGAGCTCATTACTGCCCTGATAACTAAGCTGCCACACACCTGAAACACAGTCATGCATACTCTCAGCATCGAGAACTTTGCATTCCTCTGTCCAGCGGGTCAGGGCTGTGGGGATGCTAGACAGGGTCCCTGTAGGGGAACAAAGGAGAGTGAGACTCTTGGTCTTGTCATATGTCAACTGATCCAAAAATTGCAGTACTTCTCTAACAGGATCCAACGTCTATCACAAGGTTTGGCACATCACAGGTACCCAGAGATAATAAAATTTTTGTTGTCTGTGGCTTAGTCATTGAGTGGTGCTGGCTTCTATAAAACGAGATTTCTCCAGGCAGGGCAGATACCATTCTGCTTTCCCTAAGCAGGGAAAAAGTAGAAGCTGACAAACTGCACCCTCCCTTTCACCATACAAACTTGCCTGCTTGGCTGGTAGCTGTACTCTGGTCATGAAAAAAGTCATCCAGCAGTTCATCATCAGACCGGGCGATAATGTGGACATCATCGTTGCCCACCAGGAGGCGGGCCCGGCCCCGGCTTTGTAAGGGAAGGCTGCTGCTCAGCTGAAGGATGTCAGCAGCAGCAGAGGGACCAAGCAACCTGTAGGGTGATGGTGGGGTGCCATGGTCACTGTACATCCACAGGGGCCCTGCAACCTCTTACTGTGAGATCCTTTCTGCATCCTCTACGAATTACGTAACACTATTATGGACTGGTTATACTACATAAGTCTTAAGTTACTATTCTAACTACTCCATCAGTTTGTGAACTTTATTTGGGCTGAGGTTGCATATTACTCCACAGTTCCAAGCACAGACTGTGTCAGTGGTACTGTTAGGGTATAATACCTCTCTTGTACACCCACTGTAGTTTGTACACTGACCACTGTGACACCCATACCCCTTTCTTTCACTTCTAAAATTACTTCTTCCACTAACTCCTAAGCCCTAGGGCATGGATCCTGTCTTGTCTATATCTAAAGTGCTAACTGCTTAGTATATAAGATGCTTAATGAATGCTAAATGTATACACAGGACACTCAAGCAAAAGAACATGTTATACAATTCAATATTCTCCAAAAGTCTGCACATATAGTCCACAAAGAAGTGGGACAAATACATTATTTGTGTGTGACAAGACCATTAAGTGATGAAATGCTTCTCCCAGGTCAAGACAATGCTGAAGTCCAGTGAGCCCAATAATCTTTTAAAACTCACCTTTGGAGTATGAGAGGAGGGTTGGGCTGGCGATTCCCAGGGTAGTGAACGTGAATGGTGTGGCCTGTATTGGCTGTCAGCTGCCTTAGAGTCCTCTGACTGCGCCCGATGCCCTGGGTGAGACGTGTTGTAGAGGAGCCACTGCCCAGTGTCAGGGAACTGTGGTCTGCATGGCGTACCATCAGTGGGTGGGTGGTAGGGATATTTCCTGGGGATGGGGGGATGTCTGCTGCAAGGACAATATACAAAGGGGTCAGTGCTAAAAAGAAATTTCTTCCAGGTTTTTTCAAACAGAACCTTGTATCCTGGGACTTAATTCCTCACACGGAAACCTGAGCTTTGTCCTTTCTCCCTCATTCCCACACCTCATCTACGATCCCTGACACTACCATAACTTATGTCACTATCTCTCACTACAACAGCCTCCTAAATAGTACCTTCTCCCAATCCATTATCCACACTATAGCCACAGTGATGCTTCTAGGCCCCTCAAGAAAATCCCTCTACCTTGAAGACTCCTCACCCTTTTCTTCACCTGCTCTTTTATTCTGGGCTTAGATGTCACTTCTTCTGATTTTACAGACTGGCCTAAAAACCCTTTACACTGTGCTTTCTTACCACACTACAATGTAGTGCCTGCTTATTTATAATTCCTACGAGATGATAAGCTCCTATGTTTTCTTTTTTACTGCTGTATTCCTAGTACCGATATAGTAGACACTCCTCAAATAGTTGTTCAATTTGTTGACTGGACAGAGGCTCAACATAAGGAAGACTGATGGAAACCACAAAAATGCAAAGAAAATCACAAAATAGAAAGTATCTTGAAAATTATGTAATCCAACCCATTTTTCTTTTCTTTTCAAACTTTTCACTTACAGGTGACAAACTGAGGCTCAAAGAGGTAAGAGACTACTTGGCCAAGACAACAGACCAGAACAGTTCAATGTTTTCTGCTATATCATGCTTGTGATTCAGGGTCAAGACCTGCCTTCTCAAGACAGCTTGATTTTAATAACGCGATGCTAAAAGGGCACTTTGACGCTGATGGGAAAAGAGGGAAGTGATTCACTTTCTCCTCTGAAAAGATGCATCCTTGATGAACAGGGTGAATGTGCTCAAATCTACTCCCCAAAGCCAAGCTCAAAGGTATCCATCCAAACTCTCAAGATCCAGTGTTATAGCCACAAGTATCATTGATTGCCCTGTCACTGTAGCGTGCACATGGGTGCCTGATGCAGTCAGCCTTGGTCTCCTATTTTTTTTTTTTTTAAATTCAAGCAAATGATCAAGTTGTCCAGATTCTAAAATGGCTGCCTGTTTACTGAGACGGAGAATAAGAGCATCCTCTCATTCTTTCTTCTAAGTGTACACTTATTGAGAGAGATGGATTCGGTATCTCTTGCCCCAGGAAGTCAGCAAAGGAAAAGAAGTGTTGTCTGTATTAGACTGATATAGTTGGTCTGGTTCATGGCTTGGCTTACCCTAGAGAAGGGTATAAGAATCAAGAGATAAAACCCAGCTGAGCCCCTGTATCTTACTAGCACTGGAGAACATGTTGTCAAACTCAATGATGAGATCATCCTCCCGGTCAAAGCGTTCAAATCGGACCAAGGGAGAAGCGTTCATATCAGGGTAATCCTCATCCAATTCCATTTCAGAGCCATCATCGTCATCGTCTTCATCTCCCTCTTCACCTTCATCATCCTCCTTAAGGGGAAAATAGGAGATGGAGAATTGCTGGAGGTAAGGGTTTTCTGAAGTCTGGTGTCATGGCCACATTTGCACATGAGGGTGGGAGGTTCGGAGGCTAGCAACCCAGACTGTTGGTGTTCTTTCCAGCTCTGTGTTCCCATGGAAGAGGTTGTCTGAACCAACCCAAACACAATCCCCCCTCACCTGATCATCTTCCTCATCTTCCTCCTCCTCCTCCTCTTCATCCTGACTATCATCCTCATCCTCGTTACTGCCACTGCTGTCCTCTTCCTGAGTGTGCTCCTCCTCATCCTCAGGGTCCAGGATATTCATGGAATCTAAAACAAAGGGAGCACATTGGAGGACTATACTGAGTATCTAGAAAACAGGCTACTGTGCAGGCCCGCAGACTGAGTGGGAAGGTAATGGGGTATCTGACTCTAGGAGAGGAAGAACCAGATCTGGGGTGATAACAGATTTAGTGAGCCAGTCCCGATTTCCTGAAAGGCCAACCAGTGCATCAACACGCTGAGCAGGGTGGCTGAATGTGGAGGCCGGCTATAGCGTGGTGCTTGAGGAGCCATGGACTTGGCAGAGTCTGCTGGTGTCCCCTTACCTTTCCAGTCCTACTTTGCTATTGATTGCGTCCTGTTGGTAAGAGGGAATCTGGAGCGATGATAGCAGGTGGGTGAGAAGAAAGCGAACCAAGTAAGAAGTGACAAACTTTTGGGCAAGCAGTAGTAACATGTTATTTGAAAAACTGGCTGAGGATAAAGTGGATGGTGTATGTCAGCGCATGCAGACAGATGCTTCCTTATTTTGCACATGTGGGCAGCTGCCTCCAGGAAAACCCTAGTGTAGTGTCTGTCAGACGTGCAGGGCAAGAAGGGAGGCCTTTTTGGCCTCGGCATTCTCACCTTCTCGGTTGGCCTGCAAGGTGGAAGCTTGGCTGAGGTTGGAAGGAGCTTCATCCATCAGCACGTCCTCTTGTGATTCATCCTCTCCACTTCTGCTCACTGAAGGTTACAGAGCAGAGCCTTCACTGAACAATAGAGGACTTCCCTTTCCAGATTGGGCATGCCTAAAGTAGCTACGTACACCCAGCAGATAACATCTTTTTTTTTTTTTTTTGGATGAAGGAGAAGACCTGGCTTCTCTGCTGTCGACTAGCTAGGTGAGCTTGGCCAGTCACTTTACCTGTCTGAGTCTCAGTTTCCTCATCTGTAAAATGGGAATGATCACATCTGCCCTGCCAATACCACTAATTGTGAAACCACAGAGGATAACAGGTATGAAAAAACTTTGTCAAATTTAAGAAATCTTATCTACTTTCATTAATCCTTTGACTTCATCAATAAAATAAAAACAAGTAACACATACACCCTTGGAGCCAGGTGACAGTAGGGTACCATTTTCCCCTCTGAGTTGTAAAAAGAGCCACCCTTAGGGAATGATCACTCTCTTTATAGTAATGACACTCAAAGGTGTTAAGTCCCTGGATTTCGCTGAAGAACTGAAAGGAAAACACTTTCTCACCCTAGAGACTCTACAGCCTCTTCTAGGCCTCCATGAATAATAAACGCTCTTAATGTGCCTGATATATCATCTATACTGATGGCCAGCCACCCCCTTCTGCCTCCCCCACACAGGCAACGCTTCAAACCCGCCACAGGTCCATAGATGGCTTGTGAATTTCTCATCTTTTAAGACTGTCAACATCAAGACAAGCAGCAATCTGGGCTGGCTATGAGCCCTTAGGCAGAGCTGAGCAAGCAGATGATGAGAAAAAGGGTCCTCCCAAGAGAGACTGAGGCAAAGGAAGAGGCTATACTCAGTTCTGGGGCTCTCACCTATAATTGTACTGTTCCCAGATCCGCCATCCCTCTCAAGCAACTCATCTATCAGGTCCTCCAGCTCATTCTCAACCTGGAGAGAAATAGAACATATATATGGAATGCACACAAATCTATCATTGTGCTAGCACTAAAACCCTAAAAAAGAGCCACCAAGGGAGCATGTATTTCAAGGATAATGTGTGACAGAGGGTATTATATAAATACCACACACTTGGTGCTAAGAGCACAGAAACTACCATGTGCTGCCAATCCACACCCAGATTGTCTTTCAAATGGGTCCATCTCAGTTACCTGAGACCAGGTTAGTCTTTATACTAACCAGGAATATATGCAGATCTCTTTTAGAGCTAGTAGCTTAGGACTGTAGGCCCCATTTCATACCTTTGCTACCAGCTCCAGAAATTACAATACTTTCTTTAGGGTTGTTAAAGACTACTGTTTGAATACCCCAGTGAGAGCTGGTGCTATAGGCACAATAGTAATGTTAAGGAGTTTCCATTAATGACCAGAGCCAAATAATCAAAGATTGTGGGCCTAAACGGCTCAAGCCAGCCTTCTACACCAACATTTCACCTGTGCTTAAGTTTAGTTGTTGGGATCTATTCCATTTCATATACATGGCATCCTGTCCCCACCCCTCATTTAATACAATTATACTGAACATCTATCTACTAAGCATATTATTATCTGTGTTACTCTGCAAAGCAGACAGCATTGAGGCAAGGATCTAAAGTACTCACCCACCCATATCATTTGTGGGTTTGGTTCAGCGCCGCAATAGAGGTATGCTGGGTGATCTGCCTCCCTACCTGCATCTCTTGTGAACTGAGCACCTCAGGCTGCCCAGCAATCACCACTGAGTCGGTTTCAGCCTCCCCATCCATGATATCCCCATCTGCCACCTCTGTCTGAGTGACATCATGATCCTCCTCCTGCACTTCTGCTTCCCCAGGCTCGCCTGAAACAATCAACCGACCAGCAAAATGATCAAAGGGTGCCTATGTGTGGGGCACCACTAGGCACGTGTGAAGACAATAAGGTCTGTTCCTTGGGTAAGTTTACAAGTTCTCAGAGAATAAATGAATGGGTGACAAAGGAAAAGACAAGGCTACGTGTGAGGATAGCCAAACAAGGCCGCAATTTTAAGGAATTCTTTGTGGGGCAGATTCCCACACCACTATGACAGATCTCTGGAAGGCCAGCAAGTTCCCAGGCAAACAATACCAATCCAGAACAGTTGTGATGCCATGCCCATAAAATAACTAAACCCACCCAGCTAGCGCTCTAGCCCACTGTCTCTGATTTCCTACCTGGGTCCTGCTGGTTGCTATTGGAATCCTGAGCAGCTCCTTGGGCATCCTGCTCAGACTTGCTCTTGTTAGAGGCACTCTTGCTGCCAAAAAGGCTACTGGGCTGGTTCACAATCCGGGAAAGTGTTTCCAAGGGCTTCAGAGCAGCATTGACTGTGTTGGCCATGTTGGGACTGAGATAAAGGAAGATACAGAGATGGACTGAGCATAGAAATCCACATTGAAAGGAAACAAGACTCATCAGAGTACAACCTATCTCAAAAATGGAGCATGGTAATTACAAGGTGAGACTGGGACATATGGTTGTGCTAGAAGGCTTTTAAAAGCAAGAAGGGTTTTCAAAATTAATGAGGTCATCACCACTGTTCAAATTTGTTCATCCTAAAGAATAATAATAGTAATGGACTGTAACAAATTAAATAGAACCGGCAGCCACAGGGGGAGGTCTTCATTATAAGAGAATGTCAGCTAATACACAGGAATGAGAGAATCAGAAAATCATCACTTTGCAAGTAGCAACATAAGTTAATCGAAGCAAGGATCATCAATGAATATTAAAACTGCCGAGTTAAAAATCTTCAGGGGCACAGGATATTCACAGGATCTTCATGTGAGCTCAAAGCATCATCAAACAGATAACTTATTAAATATAAAGGGGAAAGCTAAACTTTAGGTAATTAAACTCAGCATCACCAATAATAGGACAAATTAGCATTATGAGTCTCTTGATCTGAAGCACTGAGAAGGGCAAACACCACCCATGTACTGCCTTGCCAAAAAAGTTTAGCCTGAATCTAACCATAAGAAAGCAATTAGACAAATCCAGATTACAAGATATTACTATAAGACACATAGCCTTCTGGATTCTTCAAAACAGTCAAGTATCAAAAACAAATAAAAGCACCAAGAGACCCATGATAATCAAATGCAATGAATGATGCTTACTGGATTCTAGATCAAAACACTCTCTCCCAGGGTATAAAGCACACTTGGAATTGTTGGGGATAACTGAATATGAAATACATATTCAGTATTATTATATTAATGGTAAATTTCTTAGACGTGCTCATGATATTCTACCCATGTAAGGGTACTAAAGTATTCAGAGGTTAAACATCATATTTGCAACAAATTTCAAACCATTCACCTACTATTCACCCCCTGAAAAGGGAAGGGAAGGGGGGGATCTAAAGCAAGTAGGACAGAATGCTAACTACTGGTTAGCCTAGGTGAGATATATGGTGCTTATTATCCTACTCTGAGTATGAAATTTTCAAGTGTTTAAAAAATAAATCAATGAGGTTGTATCAAAAGGAGAAAGAAGTCAGCTTAAAGAGGCCCATGGGTGTAATCAAAGGTGTAATGAAAAAAAGCATGAAAAAGGATGATGACTATAGTGATCCAAATAATACAATCATTAATTTTAAGCATCAATGAAAATTCAAGAGTCTATAATGCTACTTAGAAAAGAAGAGAGAGAAAACTCCCATTTGAGGTGGTGATTTAACCTATTTTTTATTTTACTCAGGAAACTTGTGATTTAAGGGGAAAAAAAAAAAACTGAGTTTTTATCCTGCCTTTTCAATAGGAACTGTATTTCAGGATAACTAGAATTTTATTGATTGACTGATTGATTGATTGGTTGGTTCCCTGGCTGGGAATCAAACCCAGGCCACGGTGGTGAGAGCGCTGAAGCCTAGCCACTATACCACCAAGGAAACCCCCCTAGACTTTCTTGAACTGGAGGCTAATTACAGAAAAATGTCAGCCAATAATGTAGAAGAAATGAGAGAAATTAGAAAGTTGTCATATTGATAACCCCCAAAGAAATCAACTGATTGATGCACACAAAGATTATCAACTGGTGTTAAGACTATTAATTAGGTGTATGTTTGACAGGGAACTAGACATTTGTAAAGTACCAAAATAATAACACAGATTACTTTCTAGTAAGAAGGGGGAAAATATAACAGTACAATAATGATTATCACTCTACTTTAGTGGTCAATATTGTAATTAATAATGGTAGTTCAAAGAGATGTTGCCTCCCCATAATACAAAATGAGATATACAACAATCTATGATATAGCCTAGACAATAATGTTTAAATGCTCCATTAACCCTACCAGACCTGAGGCCCTGAACCTAAGTGGCCCCTATACCTGGGCCCCTGAGCATTAAAGAGAAAAAAACCAACATGATATAGAAAAATGTTAGTTACATGCAAACAAGTGGTTAGAATAAGATGGAACTTGGAGACATTGTAGAAAATAGGTCTACCTTTCATTTTTTTCACGTACTAGGCAAAGTACCGAAAATTAGGTACAGTGGTATAGCGGCAGATTCAGAAACTACCGAAAAATTGGTACAGCGGTCTGGTAGGGTTAAGCCTCTAGCACTAATGAAAAGTTTATGAAAAATAGGGAATAAAAAACAAATTAAATTATGCTGCAAGGTACCAAGTGGACTAAATCTAGAAGGTGAAATACTTTGCAAGACAGTAGGTCTGGTCACTTCAACAAGCTAGTCTCATGAACAACAGCAATAAAATGAAGATTTAAAATATTAAGATCCAGGTTCTTCTTCTCATGAGCAGACTGAGTTGACCTCTGAAAATGGTTTCACTATTTCCTTGACCCAGAAAACCCCACAAAATCACATAAATTGGGAAGTTCAAATCTTTGTGTTGATTTTAAGAACACTTGTGAAACTGCTCAGGCCATCAAGGGTATGCATATCTGAAAAACCAAGTATCTAAAGGATATCACATTACAGAAACAACATGTGCCATTCTGACGTTACAATGGTGGAGTTGGTAGATGCCCAGGCCAGTGGACGTAGGGTTGGTGGCCCAAAAAGAGTGCAGAAGTTTTACTGCACATGCTTAAAATACAGAGAGTAATGCTGAGCTGAAGGGTTTAGATGTAGACTCTCTGGTCATCGAGGATATTCAGGTAAACAAAGCTCCCAAGATACGGTGCAGGACTTAACAGAGCTCACAGGCAGATTAACCCATATACGGGCTCCCTGCCACATTGAAATGATCCTCATTGAAAAGGAGCAGATTGTTCCGAAACCAGAAGAGGTGGTTGCACAGAAGAAAAAGATATCTCAGAACAGACTGAAGAAACAAAAACTTAAGACCCAGGAGTAAATTCGAATGAATGCTAATAATTAAGGACCCATGTTAGAATAGAGATGCTGCAGAGGACATACCAGATGTAATTAATGCAAGGTCCATAATTGGAGTTTGCTTTGGACAAAACTTTTGAATATAGATTTGAGTATTAGATAGGATGAAATTTTATTTACACAGAAATGTAGAGACTAACTGAAAAAAACTGAAAACAGAGTCCCAATCCCACTCCATCCTAGTTACACAACAGCATATATAATATTTTAGTAATAAATACATTATTTATGTATGTAGAGAAAACCAATGAAAAATATACAGCAAGATAACAATGGTATCTGGGTGGCAGGAATATGATGCTTACTTTATTTTTGCTCATCTGTTTTCCTATGATACACATATAATCTTATAATAAAATGTCATTTTTAGTTAAAGGGGGAGAAGCTTGGAAAAAAATTAGTGATACAGTCCAACTCTTGAGTTTGTAGCAAATGAAAAAATTAAGGTCTAAAGAAAAGATAAAAGCCACAATACTACTCAAAAGCCACTTACGCCAAAATTTTTACTATTAAACAGCTTGCTCACTACTCATCTTGCAAGAAAACATGAACTATTAGGAAAATGGAGAAGCAAGCAGCATGATTAAAGAGAAAGTAAAAGCCTGAGACGAGGGCTTGGGAATAATTTTACCTGGACAGATCCAGGCTGTGAGGCACTCTGGCCAGGTCATTAACCAGTCCCTTCTTCAGGAAGAGTCGAATGATATTGTTCATGCCATTGTGCTGGGTCTTGGCTGTGGCACTGCTGTAGAAGCTGGAGGTGGAGGGGCAGGACTCCATGATAGTACTTATGATACACATCACTGCCTGAAGCCTGGGAGAGAAGTTTGACATCTCTTATCACTTGAATAAAGCCCATTCTTAGGCTAAGTTTTAACTAACTTGCCTCAGATACCCTTCTTTACTCTGTGTGTTTCCTTCTGAAAGTAACTAACCAGGTAAGAACTCACTCTTTGGGTGATAGCATTTCATTTTCTTTAAACATAATTAAAGAAATAACACCGAATAACCTGCTCAACCTCTTGCTTGAAGACCCTAGAAATATAATGAAAACATATCTTTGTTTTCTCTAAGTCGGTTTACCCACCTCCTCCTCCAAATGTAATAAATCCTCTGGGTATTTTAACTATTTGAGAGGACTACAGAATGTACTGTGCTGGTGTAACTAAAACTCCTGTTCAAATGTGAGGAATCCCATGGGCCGAGAATGGAGTAAGGGCATGCTACTGGTTATTAGGACTAGGTTAGGCATGGATTTTACCTGGCATGTTTCTCTGTACTCTCAGCCATAGCCAATGCCCGTCCCAGGGCTGCTTTTACTTCATTCACAAGGGCCACCTGGGCATCTGTGCCACTCCCTGCAGCAGCGAGGCTTGCAAGGAATAGGCGGGCCAGAGCAGGCGTGTCCTTGTCTTCTGCATTCTGAGTATGAGGGAGGAGGTGGTCCAGAACAAAAGCTAGCACACTGCAGTCCTGAAAAGTCATTAATCATGACCATTTACTCACAAGCACAATTATGCCACATCATCTGCATATCAACAAGGTATACAAACAAACACACAAAGAGTTGATCCTGGAACTCACCCAGTCAGTGATTATCAGGTACACATTACAGATGAGAAAACCAAAGCTTAAAGGTACAAGGTAAGTAAGTAGCAAATCCAGATTTTATGTTTCCAAATCCCATTCACTTCCTGCTACACAGTTTATACACATTTAGATGTCACTTGGCATTTCTTAAAACATTTTTATGTGTGATACTTAAATAGTACTATTTACTACAAACCTGTAAGAGTTAAGACAGTTTAACAATTCTCCCCATCAGGGAGTTCTCTGGTGGTGTAGTGGCTTAAGGCTCCGGTGCTATCAGTGCTGCGGCCTGGGTTTGACTCCCATCTAGAGAGCTACCCACAAAAAAAAAAAAAAAAAAAAAGGAAAAAAAAAAAAAAAAAACCAAAAAACAAAAAAACAACACACCCCAAAAAACCCAATTCTCCCCATCAGACACATGGGTAATATGAGGCTCAAAGAAATGTGGCTTGCACAAAGAATTTAATCAATGGCAAGGAGTTAAATCTTGATTCCTAATTGAGTGCTATAATCCCTTCAGTATTCAATTAAATTGTAATATTTACTGACATTTACAATGTGCCCAGAACCCTGGGCTAGAAATTGGCAGGGGTTAAATGAGAAACGGCACAGTCATAGATATAAATATGCAAAAAATATTTAACGCAGGGTTACTTAAAATAGCAAAAAAGGCCCAACAGTAGGGAAGGAAATTAAGTCAGACCTTTTCTCTAACAATGATTTGTGCCCTGATAATTCCTTATCATAGAAAGAAACCTTATTTCTGTTGTCATGCAAGCAGATTTTGGATCAAAATGCACCAATGATTTTGGAACTAGACAGAGATGATGATGGCTACACAAATGAATGCACTAAATGCCACTAAACTGTACACTTTAAAACGCTTAATTTCATGTGTTTTTTTTACCTCAATAAAAAAAATCCAGTGAAGAATACTAGAGTCTAGGAATTCAGATAAGTTAAGCTACCAAAACAACCATTACAATTAAAAATTTCCCGGTAGTGAATAAAATACTAAGTTAAAACAGTTTGCTGAATAAAAGTGTACTTGGTGTCACCTCTGAAACTCAGTGTTTTCAGCTTTATCATTCTCTGCCTTTCTATGCCTAAGACATTGTTTTCACCAGTTGGTTTACTTTACATTTAAAAGAGACACAGTTAAACATTAGTGCCTTGGAACAGGGAGCAGCTGTTAAAGGGCATTAAATCCCACTTATTTTTGCAGGGTAAAAATGTTTTAAAATTTGATTGTGGTGATGGCTGACTAACCCCACGAAAACAATGAAAAACACTGAATTCTGCACTTCAGGCTGAATTATATGATATGTGAATTATATCTCAATAAAGCTGTTAAAAATAATAAAATAAAAATAAAAGTATAAATAAAGTGACATTATCAATGACAATTGGAAAAAAGTTTTGTAATTTGGGAAAGCAGAGTAACTGAGTAGAAAGGATTTGGATTTGGAACCAGAGACTTGGGTTGCAATTCTAGTCCTGCCACTCTGAAGTATGGCCTTGGGCAAGTTCCTGATCTCTCTGAACTTTCCCTCTTCCCTACTAAGGTGAGCAACACCAACAGCTTTTCAGTGCCGAGGTGAGGATTATCAAAAGTATGCATAAGCACCTATGAGTACACAGTACCAGTGGGTCACTTGATACATATTAAGCAGATACTTAGTAATAATAAATAATACATATTCCACAATACTACTACAAATTATAACTACAACTGGCATACATGAGTAAAATCTTTGAAATAAATGCCTAATGTATACTTAATATATATGAGGAGGGACCCCCTAAAAAATGAAATCATCTTCTGGAGGGGCGGGCCCTTTGTAGTACATGTTTCCCCTGCTAGGTTTCTAGGACCTCATCTGCATCAGTGTATTAGATGGCGTTGTTCTAAGAGGCTGTATTTGGTTTCAGTAAACGTTTTTTGGAGACTCTTTCAATGCACTTGCCCATTTCATGATGGGTGATTTACACAAACAATATGCAGCATGACAACATACCTGCCCACACCATGCTGAGTGTTTAGTGGTTTCTGATTGAAAATAGCATGACCCCCATGTCCTACCCTCCCTCTTCACCCAATCTCACCCCTGGTGACTTTATCCCCCACAATGAAAAAAATCCTCAAAGGGAAATGTTTTGCTGATATGGGAGAGGTGAAACAAAAAATGGCAGAAGCACTGAAAGGCATAAAAATCGATGAGTTCAAAAACTGTTTTGAACAGTGAAAAAAGCATCTTGATGGGTGTATTGCATCAAATGAAGGTGACTTAAGTTTAAACATGTAAGCATAAAAACACAAATTTTTAAAAATAAAATGTTTTTTTATGGGTCCCCTTGTATAATCCACAAAGGACTTATACTCAGAACATATAAAGAATCAACAGAAAACAAAAATTAAAGACTTGGACACCTCACAAGAAAATATCCAAATGGCCAATAAAGACAAGAAAATTTTAACCATAATGTATTATCACCACAAACCCAGTAGAATGGCTAAAATGAAAAGTAGGAAAAATACTGAGTGATGGCAAGGTGATGAAATAATTGGAACTCGCATATGCTGTGCTAATGATAATATAAATTGACACAACCACTCTGGAAAACTTTTGGCACTATTTGCTAAAGCTTAACAGACCAGCAATTGTACTCCTACTTACATACCACCCAACGGAAACGCTCACCAAGACAGTCACACAATGGAATTCTATACAACAATGAAAACAAACTACAACTACACACAAAAAGTGATGCACAAACATGTTAAACAAAAGAAGCCAGACACAAAGGGGTACATACTGTAAGATACCATTTATATGAAATACAAAACCAATCTATGACAACAGAACTCAAGATAATGGTAACTTAAGGGGGTTCCCTGGTGGTGTAGTGTCTAGGCTTCAGCACTCTTAATGCAGCGGCCTGGGTTCAACTCCCAGCCAGGGAACCACCACCACAAAACAAAGATAATGGTAACCTTACAGAAAAGTGGAGGGGGAGATGCACAAAGGCATGAAGTGGGTAGCTTTTTGTGGAATTTGTAATGTTATATTTAATTTGGGTAGTAGTTATATAAGAAGGATTAACTGACAAATCACTTAAGAGCTGTGTATTTTTATATGCTTTAATAACTTGAATGAAAATAAAAACAGCAGCTGCTTCCACAGATTCTTTGTCTGCAACATTATTGCTCATGCTCCACTATCAGAGTATTTACTACTTAGTAACCATAAAATTACTGTGACCCCCAAACAATGTCCTCTTTTTGAAAAAGCCTTCTTGGGCTCTCCTTTCACATATATGGGAACATGATCTAATTTGTTAAAAGTGCTCTCTCACTGGAAAAATCTAACCTGAACATAATTCTGTATCAGGACATATAAAATATGACTTCATTCTTTCCCACAGCTATACTGATGGACATTTAGGCTTGTCTTATATTCTGTATCACCAATGCTGCTACCATATGTAGTGTCTTTACCTAAGTGTGAGTACATCTGAAAGACAAATACTGATATTCTTATGTATTTCATTTATTCTACTGTCCCCTAGATACCTTTTTACTTAAGTGACCCACAGATAACCTTTCAAATTCCAATTTATTTTGAAATTTTTGTCTTCTAAAATAAAAGAAATAAGAAATATCTGAGTCTTTGACTTCTTTTGCTTTTATCCTCCAAATCCAGTACTTGTCCATTTCTACCTTTAAAATATCTCTTTAACTAACCTATTTCCTACCCCAAAATTCACCGAGATCCTGTATTATGTAGATTACTAGATCAGATTCCTAATTGGTCTTTCTGATTCCAGTCTTGCCTTTTGCAGTCTGGACACGGCAGACCAAGCAATTTTGTACAAAACAAATAAACAAATTGCATCAACTCACTCCCTGCAATGAGCCTGATGGCTTCACATCATGGGAAAAAAGCCTAGCTCTTTAATGTCTTAAGAGGCCTCTGCTCTCTCATCACTGGGCTAGCATGCATGGGTTCCTAGTAAAGTATCCAACACATAACATGTATCCAAATGATGATAGTATAAAATTTTAAGCAGAAATTCAAAATATTACCTCTTTGATCAGTTCAGACTGGCCCACAGTGTAGCTGTAGTTGGCAATCAGGGTAGCAATACCAACATAGGACCTAACCAACTCTGCTAGAAGACGAAGAATAGTGGAGGTGGGCATTAAAGGTTTGCTGCCCTTGCCTTTCTGCTTGCCTTCCTCAGAGGCCCGGTCCCCTTCTTTATCTTTCTTCCCATCCCGAGACTCCTCTGGAGTTGAAGCTGTTAAGAAAAAGCCAAACAATGGTTCAATTCCATACTGGAATACTGACAAAATTAAGCCTTGGACAGAAAGAATACCGCTGTTCCACTTTAAGGCCATTGGTACAAATTGAATCCCCTCCTCATACTGCAGTGGAGCAACAGACAGGTAGGATGACCCAGATCTCTGACATGATCTGTAGCAGAGTACATCAAGAAGGCTTTGCTCAACTGTTTACACATCTTCTGCCACTTCTCTCCTCTTATATATAATTTTATGCTCCAGAAATACTGTACTAATATTTTTCCAAACATGCCTTGTGTACTTTTTTTACTTCTTCCTTCACATATGTCTGCCTGGCACATGCATACTTACCTAGTTCAGCTAAAATGCTGACCTCTATAAATGCTTTCCTGTTTCATCCAGGCGTACTGAGATACTATTATGTTATGTACCCACTATAACCTTATCCCAGCACACCTTCATCTAGCAGTTACCTTGTATAATAACAGCTGCAGGTCTCCTCACTAGACAAAAGTCTTTGAGTGCAAGAAATAAATCTGATTCATTTTTGTGTCTACTATATAGTCTGACACATAGTGGGCACCAACGCTTTCATTGAATGATATTTCAACCAAATATCATTACTCACACTATTACAAAACTATGGGCAGTAAGTCCACCAAAATGAGTTAACCAATATTTTATTAATAGCTCTTTTGATTAATCTCCAGGAACTAGTACAATGTTAAGTACAATGTCTCCTCATTTAGATCTCTAAGATCTTTCCCATCCAAGGAGAAGCAGTTTCTGAAAGGTCTCATTAGAAATGCTTCCACAGGACATTTATCTAACTCTTGGGGGAGTAACCAATGGACTCTATCAATGGTCTCTGCTAACATAGCTAGAAGTCAAGAATTCACCATGCAAGCCCGATAGCTAAAATAGTGTCACTGGCACCAAAGCTCCATAAGCCAGCATGGAAGCCATAAAAATAAATATATGAGGTGGTTTAAAGAGTAGAAATAGAAGCTATTACCATAGCAACCATTACTGGATTAGTTAAGTCACAATTCCATTAACTTCAGTATACCAAAACACTTTATTTATAGAACACTGACTTCAATCCTGAGTGTTCACTTAGACAAGTACTCTTGATTACTGTGCTTGTATTCCCCTACCCTGTGTCCAGGACACCAAGTTTCTTCAAGTTGTCCTCAAGAAATCAGAACAAAAGAGGGAGAAAAGCAAAAATTACCTTCTCCTTGGGATGTCCCAGATGTGGATGTCTCAGCAGAGGCCCCATCTGCAGCGAAGACCTGACTCTGGAAAAGAAAGACAGTTGTCCCCAAACGGCAAGTCTCCTTCTGAAAATACTGGTTGTGAATTCTACAGATTCTCTTGGACAATATTTTACCTTACCCCTCCACATATACTATAATCTGTGGGAAGCCATCATTACAGTGATTGGGATATTGGGGTCAGAAGAGACAGGGAAAAAGGAGAATGAAAAATGAATTAAGGAAACATTTTCAACCTAAGGAGAGAGAAAAAAAATCTCAGGGACACCTCAATCTTTACCATCATTTTTAGGCAACATGTAATTTACAGATACATCAAAATCAATATGTTTGAAATTTCCCTGGCATAACTCTAAATACAAATACTGGGAACACAGAAATACCAAAAGGAAGCAGGAAGGTAGGAGGTTGGAATTGACCTACATTAATGGAAAAACCAGACTGTGCATCAAAGTCACTGCTCTGACGAGTAAGTGACCGGTACTGCTGGTATACATCATCGCCCATGTCTTGCAGGAGCTGGCCAACCTCTTGGGTCATACCCACAGGTTTAGGATCAGATTTGTCTGCTATAAAAAAACAAAACAAAACAAAACTTCTGTAATTGTGTAATGTTAATGCTTATTTGGTAGCTTGGACAATTGCACTCCAAGTTGCTACAAGTGTTTACAGTGACACTGCTAGCCTTTCACTTAAGAATGAGGAGAAATGTAGTACAGTTAAGTCCTCAATGTTGCCAATAGGTTCTGAGACTTTAAGTGAAAATGATACATAATGCAATCAATTTTACCACAGGTTAATTGATATTAATAAGAGTAAAGTTCCTAAGGTATCTCATAAGCCTTATAAAGAAATGATATTTGAGGACCTGCTACATAACCAACAGAGGATGGTTGAAAGTCTCTTTCTATCACTAGTTTTGTGCAGAGGCAATTTTAAGTAACTTAAGTAGTCTCCTCACTACTACGCTTAAATGAACATACTTATTATTATGCCTAATGCAGTGGGAGGGTCAATAAATGGTTGTTACAGCTATCTAGCTAAATCCTATTTTTGGGGTGGGGTAAAGGTTCTGTGGTATGGGAGAAGCTAGGAACTCTATATGGATCCAGAGTGCTGCACAGATGAAATGCAGCAAAGGCTCACATTTTCTTGACTTACTAAAAGCAGTATTCATCAATTTTTGGCAATCCTGTGGGAGTTATCAAATATGCATGTCCTGAATAAAACCCAGAGGATCTTACTGGAATGGAACCTTGGGATTCAATCAATTAATTCATGACTTTCCCAGTATTTACAAGTAGCACCTTAACTAGTAATAAAGATAGATTGGGATGGTGGTCTCAAAGGTCAGGAAGTCTAGCCACACCTTCTAATATTGTTCCCAGCTCTTTGGAAAATAAGTGTTGTTTCTCAGAGTGAAAACATTAGAGCCTTCCCGGTATTTTATTTTCAACCTGCTAACAAGATGCTATTATCTCCTTTTTAATTGTTGTTCATTTTTCCCTCTGTAGGGAATGTATTCTCAAAATGACAGAACCGGCAATCTCATCCTTATCATTCAAGACTTCTTTCAGAAAACACTTATTATAAGAAACTTCCCTACAGGCCCCACTGACACCATGTCAGGTGCCATGTTTAGGACTCATCACTACTTTGGCATCTGTCATAGTATAACAAGGTTGGACAACTGATTTTGAGAACTCATTCTAGAAAAAGTACGACATATCTCAATGCTGAATATCACTATGGTCACCTTTGAATGACCCAGGAAAAGTACCCAGACTCTTGAGGTGGTTTAGCTACATACCTTCCTCTGGAGCATGGTATGCAGCCAGGGCATTCAGCATATCGTAGATCACCTCCTTGATAGTATCAGGAATGACAGGGAGAGGTGAGGGCTTCAAAGGGGTTGTCTTTACCAGTTGTACAGCATTCGGGCCTTTAATTCTAAGATTCTCAAATTCATCATCTGAAGCTAAACCAAAGTGAGACACAAAAACCAGTGAACAGTGAATTGGTACCTACACTTGGTTACTGATAAGGACTTAGAAGGGGCTTATATAATATATAAGCTTGGAACAGGAGGCCATTTTCAAACTATGTTCAAGTAGCCTATCAGAAAATCTGGCTTTTACCTTCCCTAAATCCCATAGGATTTCATACAGCTGTACCAAATGGTAAAAGAGTACAGGCTTTGGAGTTGGGTACACTTGGTCTTAAAATCCAGTTCTATTCCAGGATGATGGCCAAATTACTTCCAACAAACTTCAATTTTCTCATTCTTGAAATGTGAGCATTAAATGAGACCATACATGCCCAACACAGGAGCAAGCACATAGCTGAGGCTCTCAAAATAATTAGCTACCCCAACTTTATTTATATATATGTATATGTAAATATGTTGAAAGGGTAGTAAATAAACACCCATAATACTTTTCATGTAGAATCAGCATTTGTGTACTTCTAAATATGTCTACCCGCAGCTCCTAAGATCAAGGAAAGTTTTCTACATATCACAATGCCACCATAACACTCAAAAAATTTAACATGGATACAATTATGTAATACAGAGTCAACATTCAAATTTCTCCAAATCTCTTTTACCCGAATCCAGAATCATCAAGGTTGTTGGTGGTTCTCTCTCTCTCGTCTCTTTTTTTTTTTTTTTTTAATTCATTTTTATTGTTAGACTTATTGGGGTGACATCTGTTAGCAAGGATTACATAGGTTTCA
>PVJL010004928.1:70417-119004 GCA_004026885.1 Lyroderma lyra
AATAAGTTCACCACCTAATGTGACTTCTCTTTCCATCACCTTATATTTAGCTTCCCCCCCTCCTCTCCCACCCCCTCCCCTTTCTCCCCTCCCTAACCCACTCGTCCCCAAATAAACATTAAACTATCGATTGTGTCCATGGGTTATTTGTTTGTTCATTTCTTTTTTTCTTTGCTTTCAGTTTTATATTCCGCATATGTCTTTTTCTTTTTATCTAGAAGGTTCTTGCATTTTTTTCTTTCATGACATTAATATTTTTGAAGAGTCTAGGCTACTTTACCTTACAGAATGTCTCACAATTTATTTATCTAATTGTTTCCTCATAATTATTTATAGGCCAAACATTTTTGTTAACAGTACTGATGATACTGCATATTCCATACTGTATCACATGAATCATATGTCCACTTGTTCCTCAATTATCACTCTATCTGTAAACCATTCACTGTGTGTAAGCCTTATTGTCACACTAAGATGAGTTCCTTGAAGGCAAGGACTAGAATGAATGAGTCCTTGGTATCTTTTGTGGGGATTATTGCTGGGCAAGGACCAAAGAAGCTAATGAAGTACTGCTAAACTGACCCATATGATCAACCAGCTAATGTCCCAATGCTTGCCTTAAGAGGCTTTCCAAGTTACAGATCTCATCACAGAAAATCTTTGGATTTTTACTAGGTCACAGACTTCAATGTTTCAAAGCCAAGACAAGGGGAAACCCACCAGTTCCTGAGCCTCGAGGGGCTGGAAGGGCAATGCGGATACAGCAGTTGGCCACTTCTGTGAAAATGTCTGGATTGCGGCATGCAGCTGGCCCAAGGACACGAAGGATGTAGTTGATCTCCCTAGAGCCGAGGCTGCCAGATACAACACCAGAGGTAGTGCTACCAGCTCCACTTGTAGCTGCTGAGCGAACAACCTAGCAAAGAGAGGAGGGAAACACTGTTGATTAAAGACCACTTTCTAAAAATACAACTGTATTCAAGGAAGAGTTTCCAAGGATTAAAATACTAACCAAGCTCTGTCTCAAGACATGGATGACAGCTTTAGATTTTTGGGAGAAAGATATACTTGGTCTTTCAAGTCCTGTCCCTTCCCGATTCAAAAATGTGGTTTATAAAAAAGTTACAGCATTCAGCATATCCCCAAACTATCAATTTATTAGACCTGATGGCATATGATCTTTAGAGAAATTGGGAAATGTACCTAGACCACTGAACGTTCATCCAGATTATGGCTCCCACATATAAGTGTCAGCTCCCAGCCTTCCCAAACGCTGTCCTAATTTTAAACCAGAATGGTTCAAACCCTAAAAATACATAATGTTGATATCCACTTAGTGTATAAGAACAAAATTAAACATTTTCAAAGCCAACCATCAATTTCAATTGATAGCCACAGGAGATGTCAAACTATTTACAGATTGTTTGTTTTGATATCACAGGGCTTAGATATCACTATGGTTTTGCTCTTCTTGCAAAATTAGTCATCAATAATGGAAAATACATGAAAATATAAGGGAAACAACTCTATTGTATTTTCCATTATCTATTCTTTCATAAACTATATTCACAAAGATAAACATCTTTTGGAATCTTAATGCTTTTCTCACATCAGTCATGCTCTTTAGCATATTAATCCCTGCATGTTGCCTGTCAGGCTACAATTATACAACTCATTTTTTAAAAACAGAAAAATGTAATTTCACTATAAAAACATGACATAATTTATTTATTAAGTCCTCTGCTGGATATTAGACCTCTAGTTTCTTGATATTACAAGCAATTCTACAGTGAACATTCTTGTATATGTACCTTGGCATACTTGACTTTAGTTATAAGTTCTTAGTCACAGAATTTCTAGGTCAAAGGATATCTTAAACTGACAGTATCAAATTGCCCTCCAATGTGGCTGCACCAATTTCCACTCCTACCAAAAGTAAGAGTATGCCTGGTTCTCCACACCCGTACCTGCAATGGATATTATCAAGTATTTACATTTTGCCAACTTGGTATGTTAAAATTGCCACTGCACTTCTTTTGCTCCCAACATCCCCAAATACAATTTCCTTTAAACTCATAAAGTTTTCTCTCATCCAACAAGAACCTGTATTTTTTCCTAGCATTTTTAAAGTTGTATAAACTTTAAACATTTTACCTAGAATCCTATCTATATACTGGGGGTGCCAAAAAAAAAGTATACACATTTAAAGAGATGTTATCTATGTGTTACATAAATACTGATGGTAACCTCTTGTAACTGCAAAAGTCAAATGTGACTTGTATTCATTTTTTATTATCAGTATAGAGTATTACAATTTTAATGCAAATTTTTCTTTCTTAAAATGTGTATGCTTTTTTTGGAACCCACTGAATAGTTATTTTTGCCTTATTGGGCTGTCTCCTGACCTTGAATCAATGTACACGCTGTCTTTAACAGCTGTCCTTTTAATTTTGCTCACATCAGGTAAAATGAAGTAGGCTGGGTAAAAAAGAACTATCCAAAGAATGTGAGATGTACACACCTACACATATAGAAATATAAAATAGTACCACTTTTCTGGCAAGCAGGATAAAAATATTTATACCTTTTGATTCAATTTCTAGCAATCTCTTGAGAAAAACAACCTTAAATGTTACAAAGCTATATGCAAAAATGCACATTGCAACAATATTTATACATATGAGAAACAATGTCCTAAGAGAAAAAAGAAAGTGAAGTCTAACATTCACATGACTGTTGTCAAAGAACAAGAGGAAAGAGAATTCTGTGAAAAGTACTGATGAAAAAGCCTTACTAGTACGTTTGCCCCACCCCCCCACCCCTTTGCTGACATTGTAAACATTATTTTTTCTAATTACTGTCATTTCTTCCACTACTTTATATATTCATAAAATAAACATGTAAGCCTCAGTTTTCTGGTCTGCATAATGGGTATTTGTAAAGAGCCTATCACAGTGTCTGGCATATCATAAACAATCCAAAATTTACTACTTTTATAACCCCAAAACACAATGTTTAGAAAATAGGTTCTTGTGAACACATGAGAAAGTAATCCTATAAGAGAATAATCTTTTTAAGCTATGAACTTGGTAGAAAGTATCCAAGTTCCTTATTAACAGATTTTATTCAAGAAATCTGTACTGCCAGAGAGGATTCTTTAGATAAGAGTTATTATTACAGTCATTTTAAGAGTAGGAAATGTATTTTCAAGTTCATTTTTCTTGTCATTCACTAGGATAATCTAACATATCTAAGCAAGCACTTGAGCATACAGCTGGGAAATTTTGCTGGGTAGGGTACATATGAGATTGGAAACTCATGCTAGAAAAAGTGCTACATACCTCACTGCTAAATATGACTACGGTCATCTTCGAAGTACTCCTCTTCGGAAGTTATGCACTGATGTCAGCGCCTACCTAGTCTACCTTTCAAAGCAATTTTGGAACTCTCTTTTTGGAATGGCCATCAGAGCTGTCGTCATACCCAAAATGTGACAATTATGTTCGTAAACTTGCTATCACACACTTACATTGGCAGCACTGTACATACAGCTCAGTAAGGTGTCAAAACCTTGGCAAATTGTTGGTACAGTGCTGTCAATGTAAGCACACAGTAGCAAGTTCACAAACTTAATTGTCAGATTTTGGGTATGATGACAGCTCTGACGGCCATTCTAAAAAGAGAGTTCCAAAAGTACTTTGAAGGGTGGACTAGGTGCTGGCATCGGTGCATAGCTTCCCAAGGGGAGTACTTCGAAGGTGACCATAGTGATATTCAGCAGTGAGGTATGTTGTACTTTTTCTAAAATGAGTTTGTGAAATTAATTGTCCCACATTATAGTCTATATATCCAGCTACAGACCCTAAGAAAATCAGGAGTCTATCTGTTCTCAAAGGAGAAAAAAGGTATGATGCAAAGTTAAACCAGCATCTGACACCAAAAAGACTCACCTTTTCCATGGTATGGCGGAGGGTGCAGGGGTCCTCAATGATGTGTCTTAAGAGAAGGGTGACCAGGGGAGTAAAACCATTGAAGCCTGAGCTCTGGGTCAAATTCAAGATCATGCGGGTACTCTTCAGCTCTGCAAACATCATGGCATATTTGTGGTCTCGGGTGAGCCTCAGGCAGAGGCGAAGGGTGGCATGCAAAGTGTCTGGGTCCACAGGGACTCCTAGCATGCTCACGCACGCCCGGATTAAAACAGTCACCATATCCTCTGTTAAACCCTGGATCAGTATCTCCCCGATTTTTGTATCTTCCAGGCTTGTCTCCTTTTCAGTATTTGTACTCTCTAGGGCCAAGGGGGCATCTACAAATGGGAAAGTAAGAGTTCAGACAGTTTAACTTGACATTTCTTCCCACATTTCTCCTTAAGTAACCAGTCAAGCTTGCATCCTATGAAGAGAAACATACCAAACACCAATTCTAAGATCACATGAAAAGTCACATAAAAATGACTACGTATCTTTAAGTCACCAAGCAATCCGATGTATAAGAATGGTCACTCAATGATATTGGCCAGAACTTAAGCCATAAAGGAATCCTAGCTTCATGTAAAAACCACTCCTTAAATGATTCAAAACTAAGAGTCCATACCATTGGCTTTATTTTCTTTACGCTTGATATCCATTTCTTTGCTTTCTTCTAGTGTCTTCTCTAGTTCCTGGCCATTGCTGTTTTTAGAGTTTTTATTCATCCGTGGTACCCGCAGGAGAGTCAGCATCACAGGGCGCCGGTTGCCTGTTTCTTCATTAACCTAGGAATTCAAGTCAACAAAAATATCTCTACCAGAGAAGGAACTATGGGTGGGGGAGGGTGTTGGAACTCCTAGGCAAAAATGCTTTAATAGAAAGGAACCCTGGCAATTTATCCCATTCCTATCATTTACAGAGAGAAAGCCTGAAGGTTCCCAGAAAGAAAACAGCATATACAAGACCCTCTAACAAACTGTAAACTTTTCAATGGAGGAGAAACCATCCCTAACCACACTCTCTAATCCTTGACTAAACACTTCATGTACCTGAACCATTGTAGTGAATTGGACAGTGTATCTTCTTCGGCCTGCAGTGAAACGAACACTTGTCTCTCCAGATTTCCAGGCAGAATCAATAGTGCTGTTGTTGCTCGCACTGTAACTACACCAACGTCCAGAGCGGTCATCAAACCAACGCCAGTTGTTGTTGTTGGACTGTAAGTACTAAATATAAGAGCATAAAGTTTCTTTGTATTTTCTACAAGGTTGGTTGTTAGAAGAAACATTAACTTCATCACTGTTCATTGCTAAAATTAACCCAGAAAAAAGAAATATATTGAACATTTAACATATTTTGAGAACCAAGAAAGGTTTTTGTGTACATTAACCCTCATATTCCTGAGCAACTCCATAGGTACAAAACCCTCTATATCCTTGTACTATGATCCTCTGCTTTCCTTTTTATTCCCAACTGTTTTCTACAAAAGGGGAACACTATTTTAGATATACTGAAACAAAATTTGTTTCTGAGAAGGTACTGAGATAAGTAGCATATGTAATCTTCTTATAAGAAGCACTTGCTTTTGGAGGAACTGCTGTACACTTTGGTCCTTTACATAACAAAAGAGCCACTCCTCCTCTGTATAATGCTTTAAAATTTACTTCCAGGGTAAGTTCTTGGGCCCTTTAGCAAAAAGCACCATAAAAAATAATTCTAACATCCTATTCAGAAGAGAAATCTAGCTATTAACATCACTTGAGAGATTTATGCCTTGATCAGAGTGCTTTACATTCTTTATTACTCCCCTGTATTCTCTTCTTGTCTACTCTTGTCTTAAGAAGTTAAGGAGTTCTGTCAACCAAATACACTGTATTATGCACCTTAGTCATTTGGGCTCTCCTTTTTGAAGAGATGGCTGTTTTTTCATAGAAATCAATTAGGAGCAACACTGGGGTGATCCACCTACAAAAGAAGACATGATTTACTCTAGGCAAACCAGAAGCCTACACACAACATGGGAAAACTTATCCTGACTTCATCAGGCACCTCACAATTTTTAAACTTCAAAAATTATCCAAGATTTACCCCATACATGCCCCAGAAAGTACCTGATTCAGTCCCTAAGTTTGAGGGACCAAATCCCAGGGAAAGAGAAGTGAAATCAGGAAAAATACAGGGTCACTCACTTTGGGGTCTGAACCTCCTTTTGCTCCTTGGCGGCCTGTAGACAGGGCTGAACCACTTCCAAGAGTTTGATTAGGACATTAAGGATGCCACTAGATTCAACCACCCAAGCACAAGGTAGCTTCAACTCCTGCTTGATTCATCAAAGGGAAAAAACAAAAAACAAAACATACCAACCTCTATTCAGTATCAAGTATTAGCATGGTATAGATCACAGGGGTGAACACTAACAGAATGGCTGGATTCAAATTCCACCTATGCATGTACCACCTGTGTGATCTGAGATGAGTTACTTAAATTCTCTAAGCCTTTATTTCCTCATGGATCAAAGGAAACTCCAGGGTAATTGTGGTAATTAAATGAGGCTATATATTGAAAATGTCCAATAAAGTGCCTGGCACATTAATATATGCTTAATATGGAAACTGTTATTAGTATTCTTAACATCATTAATGAACTATCATCCAGGCTATAGAGTATAGAGTGTCAACTATGTTGAAGTTGAAAAGCTACTGATGTCAGAACGACCTTTATAATCTTTAAAGGAAGATGAAATAGTTAAACACAGCAACCCAGTTAATGGTTTGCCTTACAGGGGCTAACCTAAAGTACCTTATAACAGAAAATCATTGGAAGTAATTAAAATGTCCAACAATAGGCAATTACTTAAATAAACCAGGGGATGTCCAAAAGATGGAATCATATATACCTGACATGGGAAAATATTCATAATACAGAGAGAAAAGAATATAAAATTTTCTAAATAGTCTGATCCCAATTGTCTAAATCAGGGGTGTCCAATCTTTAGCTTCCCTGGGCCACATTGGAAAAATAACAATTGTCTTAGGCCACACATAAAACACACTTATGAAAGCTGATGAGCTAAAAAAAAAAAGTCAGACTATAAACACATAGTTTGTCACATACCGAGGGGACCCCAAGAAAAGAGAATTTATTTATAAAAAGTTAAGTATTTATTCTTACATGTTTAAGCTTAGTCACCTTCAAAGTTCCATTTGATGCAATATACCTATTGAGGACACTTTCTCCACTGCTCAAAATCATTTTTGAACTCTTCGATTTTGATGCCTTTTAGTGCTTTTCCTGTTCTTTGTTTTACCTCTTCCACACGGGGAAAACATTTCTCTTTGAGGACTTTTTTCTCCCAGGAAAACAAAAAAAAGTCGCTCGGGTCGAGACTGGGTGAATAGGGAGGGTAGGGTATGAGGGTCATACTGTTTTTGGTAAAAAAATATGAGAACACTCAGCATGGTGTGGGCAGGTGCATTGTCATGCCACATGTTGTTTGTGTAAATCACCCATCATGAAATAGGCAAACATGTTGAAAGAGTCTCCAAAAAAATGTAGTGAAACTGAATGCAGGCTCTCACACCACCACCAGCTGGTACACTGATACAGATGGATTCTTAGAACACTCACCTAGCGGGGGAAGCCTGTACTACAAGGGGCCCACCCTCCAGAAGATAATTCTCTTTTATTTTTTTTTTTTTTGGGGGGGTCTCCCCTCATATATTAAACTCATCTCCTAAGTTGCTGTAAAGGATTTTACTCAATTAAGTTCAGATTTTACTATTAAACATGACGACAAATGAAGAATCATTTGTTCAAGGTCAATTGCTTCCTAATTAATTCCTATGTTGGTTGGAACAACAACATGTCTTGGCCAAACCACTCTTTTCCATCAAATAATCTGCTGATTGACCAGGTACAAAAGAAGAGTCAGATTCTAGATGCCGATTACCAAATTTTTACTACCCCACCCTTTGGCTGCCAGTTAGAGGTATCCTCAGAGAGGCCATAAGTATTCTGTAACAGAACTACGATAGCTATTCTAAATAGCTTTTTTTAAAAAGCACCCCCAAATCCTCTACGACTCAATTCAATTAATTAACATTTATTCCAAGAAGCCTGTCTCTCATTATCCAGAAGTGGTGTATATGCCCTCCCTGAACTCAGACAAAATTGTTCATACCATTCATGTGGCACAGAATGCTGTATTTTGTATTTAATTATGTGCATTACAGCCTATTAGAAACTGTGGGCTCATGAACTGCAGAGATCTTGCCTTCCATTTCTACCTACCTTATTAAATGTCTCAAATTATAGGTGTTCAAGAATTCTGATGAATGAATCAGAGGAACTAAAAGATCTAAATCTTACCTCAAAAAGCAGCGTTAAAAGCAAGATCCTAGTAGCCAAATTGGATGCCTGGGGCAGAGTAGCCATCTGACTGATCCACTCTGACACAGTTTTTGTGTCGCTGGTAGTCAAGGGAAGAGCGGCTTTGATCAATACATCAGCAGCTTCCCACACCTAGAAAAGTAGAGTGGCCAAGTCAGGTAACTACAGGCAGAATATGATAAGGTGTGTCAAAATATTCTCAACCTTGTAAAATAAACCCTTTATCCTTAACACATTCACCAAAAGAGAGTGGGTAACTAGTAACACTGACTACTGGGATTAAAAGAAGATATATGCTACTACAGGAACAGCTCTAAAAGATTATTTTCTTAGGCTAAATTACAAGAAATCCAAATACTAAGTTAAAGGTAATGAATATTTAAAACAATTTCTGGTGCTTATAGTCAACCCCAGAAAGATTCTACCAACTTATACTTCCATCAATAATCTTTCACGGGAGTTCCCTGATGGTGTAGTGGCTTAAGGCTTCGGCGCTGGCGCTGTCAGTGCTGCGGCCTGGGTTCGATTCCCAGTCAGGGAGCTACCCACATACCAAAACTCACAATCAATCAATCAATCAATCAATCAATCAATAATCTTTCACTACATTCTTCCCTAGAATTATCATTAAAAACAAAAAATCAGAATGTTAGAAATCTTGGGTCTTTAAAAAGAAAAAGAAATCTTTTCTTTAGTTTGTATGTTAAATTTTTGTAATGAATTTTATATAATTATTCTTTTATTAAGGCTTTAGTTGTCTTAAAATCATTTGTACAAGCTCTTAATATAGTTTAAAGATAACTAAACCTTGGTTATAGCTTTAAAAAAATGGTTTACCCAGTTTTTTACTTTTGTGCTGTTTCCATACACACAAGTTATGATTACATATGATTACATACATCACTCCCCCTTCTCCTGCTTCTTGGCTTTACTATCTATCTGCTTGTGTGGGGATTTAGGGTAATTTATTTCTTATCCTACTTCTACAATTAGCATACATTAATTTAATAGTGAGGAAAAATACTGCTTAAAAAAGGCAAAAATCAGTTCACAACTCATCAGCATGGGGACTCATTTGTCAAAGTTGTTGTTGCATAGGAGAGGAAAAGCAGCATTTATTCACTGTTAGTTCAGGGGGGCCTACCTTGGCTCTAGAGTGAGACAAATTTTAGACATTTTAACACATTTGCTTCTGGGTATTTGGAGCCAAGTTTGATGCTGGGACTGGGGTGATTTCATGGCATTTGGCTAAGCTACACTGGGTATGAGAAAACCTGTTATAACTTTTTAATGAACTGCTATTTTTCAAAAAAATTTTGAGGAAAGTTGTAGATTATTTTGCTATTTAATAATTTATACTTTTCAACTTGAAACTATCAGTGGTTCTCAATTTTTAATTGTATAAAGTTAAAAATGACATTTCAGTCAAACATATATTTTATGGAACATACATAAGGTATAAAATTTTCAATTTCATTTTATGATAAAATAAAGCATACTTACAATTCCAGGTTTAATATGTCTTCTTAAATTTCCCAAGAATGTTGTCACTTACAAAATTACAGTTTCTTCATAGTTTTGCACAAAAATTATTATATATACCCACTATTATTAAAATTTGCATAAATCTTAAACAAAAACTAATATATAATAGTCAGAACCTATCTCATAATCAAAGTTTCACAGGCCATGAAGATACTAAAAATCTTGAATCTCACCCAGCGGAATCCAGGATGACGGAATGTTTTTGTCACTCAGTTTATACTGTTTAAATAAATGGAACCTATAGAGGTACACAGTGAAAGGTCATATAGCATATTATTTTTTGTGAACCTGATAACTGGAGTTATCAGATGTTTTTGCTTATATGGAACAAAGCCCAAGCATCAGAGTTGTATCTACTGCTCTAGTATACGCACAGTTCCTGTGTTTAAAATTATAGAATAAAACAGGAAGTTGTAATATATTCAATTACACTTCCTCCTGAAGAATCTGTTATGAGATCCCTGAAGAGAAACGGAACCATTTATAGTGTTTTATCCACTCATTTAAAGACAGATTGTGGCAAATCTAAAAACTCATATACACATCATTTGGGTTCTAACAAAAGAATGAGAAAAACACATATATTAAAGTCATCTGAAGTGAATGTGCTAAGATGAATCTAAGGAGAAATGTCTAGAAAAAGAGGGCTTTGTTTTTTCCCTTTCAAAGATATTTTTGTTAAGTAGTTAATCCACTTTTTGCTGGGACATGCAAGAGGGAGCTAGATTACTGATCTAAATAATTCAAATAGAGAATACATCCATGGTGGATGAAATGTAAAAATACTGATTTTTTTTTTAGAAATCAAGTTTTGATAGATGGCAGGGAAACCACTTTACATAGTCTTCTTCTGGCCCCCAGAGAGCTTACCTGATTGACCACTTGCTTCAGAATCATGTCTCGATAGTCTGCTCCATTACGTTTTATTGCTGTCATGATCAGATCACACACCCGGTACACTGTGTCTGGCAACTCATCAAGAAGGTGGAAGCAACCTGGCAACATGGTATCTGTGAATGTGTGGAGCTCATCTTGCTCCAATGGATCAGCATCCTGGAACTTCTCTAGACATTTAGCCTCTTCCTCTTCTTGCTTTTCCCGAGCTTTCCGTTCCTCTTCCTCCTTCCGGCAAGCAACTTCCTGGAGGCAGGGAAGGAAGAATGATAGCACATGGGATACTTGAAGGAAGAAAAGTTGAAGAATACTCTAAAAATGTAGTTGCTCTATCATATGAATACCCTCTACCTCCTCCTCAAAGCAGGTAATATGCTCGTTAGTGTGTGGCAATAAGTATGAGGGGGCAGTCACAACAGGCTAAAGTGGGAAAAGATAAAGCAGAGGGAAAGGACACCTCCAAACCCCAAAGCATTGCCAATTTACTCATAGCATCTTACAATTACCTCCTACAAAACCATTTTTAGATATTGTCATGTATTATCAGCCAAGTTTGGCCTAATGGGTACTACCAAATACATTTTGGGTTTCTTACTGAACAATAAAGATCAATGTTTCATCTGTCCCACTGAAAGTTCTAGGTCAATACAATGCAGATCAGTGATGGCAAGGGTGGGATGAAGGAGTACTCCTTTGTCTTTCTTTAGACTTTTAATTTCACCAACTACTTTGCAGTGATAGCAGAATGTTCATAGAAATACTAAGATTAAAAAAAATACTAAGATTAATGTGTCAGACCCTTTTGGATACCCCATATTCTAGTTACCTCAGGTGACTCTGCCCTTTGATCCATTGGGATATCCTGTCCCAGAGACATGGCAATTGCTCTCATCATCTGGTCCTCTTCAGACATACTCAGATCCTACAAAGCAACAAAAGAAAATCCAGCAACTATATACACCACCATTCACAAGGAATCAGACATCCTATGTTCAATCTTTTGAGAAAAGGGGCTCCAAATGCTGCTCTCTGGAGTTAAACCCAGCTAGGCTTACTTGGTTGTTACAAAAACAGAAAGGAAAAATCACAATGAGATTAATTATAGGAAGGGGACTTAATGTGACTACCTATTCAGCATCTCAGAAAAGAGAGCTGCTTACGTTGCTTTCTGAAGAGATCTACTGCAAATCAAGTATAGTAATTTGCATAGCTGGGAGACAGGAAGCTCCTGCTCACTACATTCTAGAGCTAAGAGAGTTATTATGAAAAGTAAATACTGGCATGGAGAAGTTTGAAAATGAGAAGTAATTTATAGAAGAGAAGACCAGGGATGGAAGCATGAGAAAAGAAAAGCACATCAGCAGCCAAACCAATGTCCTCAAAGATTAGAGTCCCTGAGCAAACTCACCCGAACAACTCCTCCCATGATCGGGGGAGGGTGGGTTAGAAGGTACTCTGTGGCCTGCTCCATGGTGCTGGTATTCAACAGGGCCTCCATGGCATGTTCCCTTGTGAAGCCCATGTCCATGAGCTACAAAAAGAATGCAGGATCTCAGAACCATAGAAAAAGAGAAATCCAAATGCATTTTAAAAAGAAAGGAACCCTTTTAGAAGTTTATCTAACTTCCTATGAACGGAGAATATTTATAAGCTAAGGAAGTTAAATAGCATGAATGGATCTTTATATTTGGTGCTTTTGAAGCATTCAAACATTAGAGCTACATGATGGTACAGATAATTCTGAATTCCATCCTCTAAGAAACTGGGGCTAGATAGTTATTATCATTAACAAGATTACTCTAATAAAAAAATTGAGATTCACACACAGAAGCAAAATTGGTCCCACTTTTCTGGAAAACAAACTGGCAAGAGAACAAGAGCCTGAAAAAATGAACCAGGTATTCATTCTACCACTACAAAATAATCATGTGATGTACAGACAAATTTGTACAAAAAGAAAATATACACCGCAGCTTTACAACATCAAATAAGAAAATTAAGATCCAAAAAAGACATTAAAAAAATCCATTTTCCTTAGGAGCATAATTCTACATATGATATGATGTTAATTATATAAAAATTAGGCATAGAACTGAGTGATAAAAAGGGCAAAACAATGATCTTGTGTGGTAACATTATGAATGCCTTTAAAAAAAATATTTTGCTGTTTTTCCAAACTGTCCTAAAGTGAGCATTTATAATAAAAAATGTGGCATGCATATATAGAAGACATATTTGAAAAGGATTCTAGACATAGAATACAATACATACACACACATTCCTAGAAGAACATGCTAAATGCACTTTTGAAATCGAAATGTCAGGTTTTTAAGTGCTTCCTTGCTTCTAGCTTCCAATTTTCATAATGTGGTTTTTATTTTTATTTAAAAATGAAAAAAAGTTTGTAGGTAAGCAAGGTTTCAGATAGCTCTTGTTGGAGAATCAATTTGGGTCATGATATCCTTTCCCTTTAAGAGATTAGAAATTTTTTTGGGGGTGGGGTAGTTCCCTGGCTAGGAATTGAACCCAGGTCACAGCGTTGAGAGCGCTGAAGTCTAGCCACTATGCCACCAGGGAACTTCCCTTTATAGATTAATCAGAAAGGAGCTGAGGACGATTTGCCTCCCAGGAACATGTAAGCTGGAGCTTACTAAGAATACATGAGTTCTAATACTAAACAACAAGCTTGGATGAACACAAATCTTTTACCTGTTAGAAGCATTGGGACTACACTCCAGCTTTCTCAGGAGAAAAATAAACACTTAGAGAAACTGTACGTTTAAATCTATCTCCTGACTAACAGGACCACGTACTTAGTGGCATGTAAAACTTAACTCACAAGAATCACACTCTTAATCAGGTACAAATTCTGGGCCCTGAACTAGGAGGGCAGCATTGTACCTGCTGCAGTTGTTGCTGGTTGACTTGAGGCTCTCGGCGGGAGCCACCTTCCTCTTGCCCTGTATCCTCTTCTCCTCGAGACCCCTCCTTCTCTTTGCTTAGTCTCTCTCGAATCACAGGTTCTCCTCGGAGGATGTGGCATAGGATGGCCAGCATGGATTCAGCCATTCGCCCGCCATATACCTTCAGGGGTTTCCGGTTCCACAGGTTTTTGATGCAAGTAAAAGCAGCCTGTAAGTCATTTGAAAAGCTGTGTGAAAATCATTGTCTGAATTCAAAGCCCTGGCAGGAATAAGTCAAAGACCTGTGGGATAGACCTTCCACAATCAGTCTGTGCCAACAAAATCCTAGGTCAACTCTGAGGAGGCCTATGGAAGTACAGAATAGGGGCATCTGAACCCAACAAAAAACAATCTGAAGTTTACTGTTCAAATGTTTATACCATAGGAAATTCTCAAAAGGTCTCTCTATTACCATTTGTAATCCAGCCTGATCTGGGAGTAGGAACCAATGATTGTATAATAATGAAGTTATTTGACTAAAGAGGACAAAATAGAGTGGGAGCTATCTAGTCAGCATGAGAAATTCTTTTTGGTTTTTAGATGTTGAATACTCACTTTCTGAGTGACCACAAGGAAGCGGAGGGCACTGAATTGTGGAAAGTTCTGGACACCTCCAGGCAATTTGGCAGGCAGTGAATGTGGAGATTCAAGCACCGTGGTCGGATTCACCATCTTCTCCACCAGCATAAGCCAGGCATCTAGGAATTCTCCTGTGCCATCAGGTAAATCTGAATGTTCTAATCCCTCAGCAACAGGAACTTTGCCTCCCATGGACAGAGCCCAATTGAAAGTTCTGAATTCAAATAAGAGAAAGTATGGAAATAGAATATTGGTATTTTAGACGGGTGGTGGTGGTGGAGAAAAGGATGTTCAGTAGGTTCCCAGTCTCTACATTGGAAGTACCTGTCCCTCCGCTTGGAGCTACTGCTTCCAATCTGTCAAACATTTATTAGATTTACCTTTTTTTGCTCTTTATTTTGGCTTTATTGAAATATTACTGACATATAACATATGTAAGTATAAGGTATACAAGGCAAGGATTTGATAAACATATATCCTGCAAAATGATTATCAGTTCTAGCATTATTTTTTAAAGCCAAAACAAACAAAAAAGTGAAACTTAGCTTAAAATTCTGACTAAGCAAAAAAAATGATTACATTTAGAGAAACAATAGAAAAGGACAAGTCTATTAAAAAAATATGTACCAGGCACTGGAAACCAAATGAGGAAAAGAGACCCTTACAAATTACCTCTACAATAGATTGAATCCCACCGTCTAATGAAGATGAATAAAAACACAGCTAGTTCCCTTAACACAAAAGGGTACTTCAATGGGTGTTATCTATATATTCCATTGTTATAGGAGAGATAGACTAAGAGAGTTGTGGGCTGCTAAGGCACACAGAAAAGACCAAACTCCACGAAATGCTTCTTCGTGAAGCAACCTGATCCTTACTCAAAAAGAGCATTGTGGCCTCCAGAGCAGAGAAATTTCTGTAGCATGAGGTGGTAGGGGTATTTCCTCTCATCAAACAGCATTGGGGATGTAAAACCAACTGAACAGATGAAGAATGTCAGTCTGAAAGAGAAAAACAGCAAAAATGTAACATTCTCTTGAGGCACACACAGAAGCAATGGGAAATTCATGTAGAAAAGGAAAAATTTAACATTGCACTGAAGTGACTGACTAGAATGCAGGTGGGGTGATTAGTCTGGTTGTTAAAATTTCTAAGGTTTCTAAGTGACTCCTACCTACTAAAAAATACAAGGTTATTGAAATGTAGTTTGACTATAAATGCTTTTAAAATCTCTATATTCTAAGTAGAACCAAAACAAGTATCTTAAATTGTATTTGGGGTACACATCTAGAGTAAACAAGGGACTGTCAAGTCCTCTAATTCAGTGGCCCCTCTCCATTTAAGTAGAGAAGGAACCAATTCTATTTCGTACCTCAAGCAGAACCTCACCTGAAACGTGGAGTAGGTGTATATGGTGGAGGCTGCCAAGACAAGCCCTTTGTGAGGAGCTTAGTGAGGGCTGAGGCTGTTGATCGAGCAGCAGGTGTTGGTGCTGTGGTGGTGCTGGCAGCATGATGGCTCCTTCTCTGGCGGACAGGAGACCCCACACAAAGTTTAACAAGGAGTCCAAACAGTTCAGCAAGTGCTCGGCCTAATCTGGAAGAGGCTGGAATCCAAAAGATAGAATAAGGCTGACAATATTCTCAAAATTAGTTTCATTTGTAACAGACACGTTACAATTAACACATTTTTATGACTGATTACCTCCTTCTGCACAATAGCCAGAAACACTCAATTTGTCTCTATATACGATAATCTAATAAGGAAGTTCCACAGGGAATAAATGCCTCTTTCAAAGGCAGGAGACAGAGAAGTATCTTTGCACTCAGTATATGAGGGCAGTCTGGAAAAAATTCAGTCATAAATGTCTGTTTTTCATATTACATGGTTGGATACTTTCTGGACAGTCCTCATATAACAAATGTTGAAAGACAAACAAAATAAGAACTCACACTGTTAGAGGAGGTATAAACCGAAACCACTTTTGCAGAGACCATATGACCATAAGAACTAGTTAAGTAAATGATACATTTATTGAATTATGAAGTCACTTAAAATGCCTACAGAGAACTTTAAAAATGGCAAAAATGTTAATGACTTAGACCAGAAAAGAACATCACACAAGGAAGGACCCAAAAAACCCCCAGAACCTATTTACAAAATATTGTGTATTTATTCTTACATGTTTACACTCTCCATTTGATGGAATACACCTATTTAGATGCTTTTTCCACTTTGAACTCGTCAATTTTAATGCTTTTTAGTGCTTCTGCCATTTTTTGTTTCACCTCTTCTACATTGGCAAAACCTGAGTTTTTTTCATCCAGGGAAATAAAAAACAGTTGCTCGAGGAGAAATCAGGTGAATAGGGTAGATGGGGTGGAGTGTGTGTGTGTGTCATGCTATTTTGGGTCAAAAACTGCTGAATAATCAGTGCAGTGTGGGCAGATGTGTGTTGTTGTGCCACACATTGTTCATGTAAATCACATAAATGGGCAAAGGCATCGAAAGAATCTCCAAAAAATTTTCACTGAAGCTGAACGCAGCCTCTCATAATAATGCCAAGTGGTACACTGATGCAGATGGGTTCCTAGAACACTCACCTATGGGGGATGTCTGTATTACAAGGGGACCACCCATTAGAAAATAATTCCAGTTTTTCTGGATGTCCTTTGTATATACTATATATTGTCTGATCACAACATTACATATATGGTCCCTAAAGGGAAAAACATTGCTAGGAAAAGCATACAATTTTTAAGTGGCTTTCTTAAGGTGTTAAGGAGATTATAAGCATTTCAAATTTTCATTTTTGTAGGATGCTTTTTGGTATACAAGGGCTGTCTGGAAAGTATTCAGCCATGTAATAGGAAATATAGAGGAATTTATGGCTGGATTTTTTCCGGACAGCCCTTGTATACTGAACCAAAAATGCAGAATCCAAATATAATACACCTATAATAATCCATATAAAAGGAAATGTACAGAAAAATGGAAAGAAAATATGTCTAAACATATTGTATTCGGGTATCAACTTGCTTTTGTTAAAGTATTTCTCTGCACTTGATACCTGCACTGCCTGGCTAGAGGTTAAGTATACCTAGACTCTGAAAACTTAATGCACCTAAGCATTAAATTTGAGCCTTTTCATGACTGCATTCAGGTGAACAGACAGCAAAGTAATTCAAAGGAAGTCAGCAAGGATAAGAGGAAAATTAAACGCTAGTAATCACAGAGAAATAGACATCAAAAGCTTGGGCTGGATCCACATGAAATCCCAGAATGTTTCAAGGTCACAGGAGTCCAAGAAGTCTTAACAAAGAAAGAAGGGGCGGGTAAACATGAGCAATCTTCTTGAGTGGTCAGTTTTCCTTTAATTTGGGGTAGTAGAAGTAGACTTTCAAATTAAAATGAAAGTAGCAGAATCAAATTACAACAGAAAGTAAAATTCAAGGGGGTTTAAGATAACAAATGGAAATTATCAAAGACCACTTTCTACTTGATTTTGGGCAGAGCTCCAGATTCTGAGGAGTTATGTCTTCACTTTCCTCTACATTAAGGTGTTAGAAAGTGCTAAATATTGAGGAACATACAAAATAGATTCCTTAGACACTGATGTTACATTAAAGGGCAAAAGATGACAAAAACAGCTTTAATGTAGTCTTATATCATGTTAATGTAAACTCTATAGAGATACCAAAAATGACTATTGAAACACAAACCAACTGTGTCACTTGCCAGCTATGTTTGAGGGACAGAAAAAGGAAGAGGAGAGTGGGTGGAGTAGCCAGAGAGGTTAACTGGAAAGCAGAACTTAACAGCACAAAAGCCAAGAAAAGAACATGGTAGTTCAACTACTGTGCTGCAGGTAAGTGACTCGAGGACAGGAAAAGTATCCAATGAACTTAGCAACAAGAAGGTTATAGGTGCCTTGGTAAGCCATGGTAGAAGCAGAAGGCATTTGCAGTAACTGAAGAATGAAAAGGAAGGAGGGACTTAAAAATAGGGCGGGGTAGATGGCTTTCAGGAAGCGATTTTCTTATCTCTAGCTCTAGCAATGAGTATAAAACCTGTAACATAATAGAAACTCACTAAAGTACACCTAAAAATGAGCCACCAAAGTTTAAAGCTTCCTTATAGGAAATAACACAGCCTTACCAACTTAATTTGTTTAAGGACTGGTTAAAGCCCTGAAAGCAAGAAAAGGGAGTAGAAAAAAGGGAATCACTCACCTGACAATAAAGGCTTGATTTGCTTGATTCTGGCAGCCATGGCAGGTGTGATTTTAGATTTGCCCTTAGAGTCTGAAGCAGTAGGTTCGTCTGTCTCCATAGGAGCCAATGTGTCACCATCGAGCCCAATGCCTTCCAACAAGCCTTGGGTAGAAGCATCCATACTTCCAGATGCTGCATCCTGTTCCCCATCTGTAGATATAAAAGGGGAGCAATAAGACCATGTTGAGCCAGCACTTACCTGGGATTCACTGTTTGAAAGAGTCCCAAGAAAGCGACCTATGGTGCTTGCTACTTTATAAATAAATGTCCATGACTTCCTAAATCTGAAAACAACAATAACAACAAAAAAAAATAAAAACTCTATTAATATGCTGCTCTCCTTAGAGCCCTTTTTAGCTAATACTGACATTCTCCAATGAGAGCATAATAACAAGTCTTAATTAACCCAGGGACACTTTGGAAGACTATAGGTAATGCATGATCCATGGGGGACCATCCATATAGACTACAATGTACATGGTGCCCCACTCTGCCATGGTACATGCACTGCTAGAATTTTATAGCTCATTAATAAACTCAAACCAAACATCATAAATTACCACTGCGGAAATATATTTCCTAGCTTGTAGCATTTAAGAATTTTGTATATGAATGTGAGATGTGTCTTTTTTGGGGGTGTGTGCACGTGTGTGCTCTCTTAGATGTAAGAATTGTCTTTAGACAACCTTTATAAAATATATCACCAAATTTTATGGTAAAACTATGAGAAAATGGAGTCATCGTAAATGTGTGAAAGACAATGCTGGGAAAAAATATACCTGGATTGTTAGACAAGGCAATTCTGTGACAGTTGAGTCTTATTTTGTTCTCAGTTCTAGTAAATTATTTTATTCTTACCTTGAGTATAATTTGGTATATTTTGAGTAAATGTGAGATACTGATTTTTTTTGGTTTGGTCAATTTCCACCAAAATTAGCCTTGCCAGAGGTATGTATGTATTTTATTAATTCTGTTACCTTTTACATAATAGTTTGTCATATAAGTCCTTATTTGTTGTTTCACAATTTATATCTGATTTGTTACTTCCTATCTTTAGTAATTTCAGTACAATTTTCAAATACTGATAGGTTTTTAGAAATAAAAGTTATCTTCATTGTTTTAAATTAACAGTTTGTCAAATGTATTTATTTCCCCTGATGCAGAATGTAGGAGAAAAAACTCTCTAGAAAAGTTGCTTTTATTAATTTAAGGTTTGTTTCATTAGGGTCAGATTATGTATAATTGGTTTATTGAAAATTTGGAACTTTTATTGTATTATAACAAAGTAAAAAGAAACAGGTATATTTTTAAGTAATATACTGTTTAACTCAGTATAATAAAATTTTTTATTTCAAGATGTAATCAAATATAAAAAATAAGTTTACATTTTTATACTAAGTATTAAAAACAGGTATCTATTTTATAATTTATAGTACATCTCAATTAAGACATTAAATTTTCATTAAATAAATGATCTAGGTTTACAGTTTAGTTGAAAAAAATAGATTCACACACCCAAGTTGTTCTAAACATACTTAAAAGCCTCCCAAAAACTGAACAGGGTAACAGCTCTTATATTTAATAAAAATTAAAAGTTCATGTTTATTCCACCCAACCTATGACCTCATCTTAATTACATTTGCAACAACTCTTTCCAAATAAGGCCATATTCTGAAGTGCGGGAGGTTTAGTGATTCAACATATAATTTTTTTGGGGAGGCACATTTCAACCTATAACACCTAACACTAAAAAAGAGGAAAGAAAAGGAGAGGGAAAGACAGGAAGAGAACAAGAAAGGGAAGGAGGAAGGATGGAGGGGGTAGAATAAAGGAGGAAGAAAAAAATTCAGTTTTTTAGTTGTATCAGTCACATTCAAGTATTCAACAGTCACATATGGCTAGTGGCTACTAAATCAGATAGTGTGGTTCTAAAGCAGTGGTGTCTAATTATTTGGCTTCCATAGGTCACACTAGAAGAATTGTCTTGGGCTACACATAAAAGACTAATACGATAGCTGATGATGTTTTTTAAAAGGTCTCAAAAAAAAAAATCTCATTATGTTTCAAGAATTTGTGTTGGGCCGTATTCAAAGCCATCCTGGGCTGCAGGTTGGACATGCCTATTATAAAGTGTTTCACAATCACTTTAAAACAATCATTTACCATTTTTAATCTACAAAATTAAGCTTCTGAAAAATAAGCATTTAAAAAAAGAAATTAAAGTCTCACCACACCCTTTGATACAATAATTTTTAGGAATCACTTTTTTTTGGTAGTTCCCTCGCTGGAAATCAAACCCAGGCTGCAGCATTGAGAGTGCCAAAGCCTAGCCACTACACCACGAGGGAACCCCTAGGAATCACTCTTACACTAGCATAAAATTACATATAAAGATGTTTGTTTTTCAAAATAGCACATCAGAAACGTAACAGGGAATGATCAACTTATGGCACACATTTACATGACACCTCAAGTGAATAGAGAGCTATGAAATATTATACCTAAGATAATTATAACTATGTTAATAGATCATTAGGGAAAAAGATTAGGCAGACACTTCCTCCATAGTGTTTGGTGGTACAAATATGAGTGACTCTTCTTTCTACTACATCTTCTAATCTTTACCATTGTGTGTATATATTTTTATAGATAAAAATGAGTAAAAATAGTTTGATTTTAAAATCAATGAAAGGAAAAACATTGAGGACTACAGATGATAGGGCTAACTAAAATTTCACAACAGACCTATAAAGACAGAGATAGAACTTAAGACAATGACTAAGATTTTAGTTTCTTGGAGTTACCTGATCTTTTTCCGCCCTGGGTCGTACCTGCCTTCTCATCCTTTGGAACCAGTTTCTGCATGTCCGCCTGGCCAAATTCACAACCAGATGGTAGGCTGTAACAAGAGAACAGTGAGCAAAAAAGCCCTGGATAGCTAATCTCTTATGTTGTGCCTGGTCTTTAACTTGCTCGGCTGACATAAACCCCTCCTACAGCAGTAATTAACCTAATAGAACACCTGCAATGATTGAATTCCTGAGGTAGCACTCAACGAGGTTTCAAATTCAACTTTTTAGATCTGGCTAACAAAAGGACCAAAATTTAAATACCTACCACATTGACACACCATAATGGGGATATCAGATCAAAGATGCACAGGATGACAGCTTTATAAGCAAGTCTTAGGCTGGTTAAGTGGGAAGGACAATGCTATGGATTGAATGTTTGTGCCTCCTCAAAATTTATATGTTGAAATCCTAATGCCCTATGTGATGGTATTAGCAGCAAAGGCCTTTGGGAGGTGCCTAAGTCATGAGCTGAACCCTCACAAATGGGTCTAGTGTCTTTAGTCCCCTCTGCCATGTGAGGACACAACAAGAAGTCCGTGATCTGCAAAACGGCCTTCACCCAAGTTTGCTGGCACCATCTCAGACTTCCAGCCTCTAGAACAGTGAGCAATAAATCTCTGTTGTTTATAAGAACCCACCCAGTCTGTGGTATTTTTGTTATAGCAGCCCAAATGGACTAAGACAGACAAGCAAGCATCTGAACTCTTTACTATACCCTTCTATCCTTGACCAAAGCTATACTCTAGACGCACTGAGCTTAGTTTCTCTGCTAGGAAAGACAACAGAGACAATAAAAGAGATGACCATTCCCTTACCTGTTTGGGGTACACAGGGAGAGCAGGACAGTGCTTTCCCACACCAGGGAACAGTATAGCTGGCTCAGTTTGCTCAGAACACTTAGACCCAACTGAGAGCCCCACTGGTTTACAGAAATGGAGCGAATTTCACTCTGCAACAAAAGTAAAAAGGGATTTTTGGGATGCCCTGTAAACAATTATATTCAAAATTAACTTTCAGTTATTTAAGGATAAGGGATTCTACTTGTGCTTCTTTGTTATTCTTGTAGTTGCTTATTTCATAGAAATGTCCACATTTAAGACCACAGTTCCACAAGTTATTCTCTTCAAATATTTATAATACCTCTAAAATCTGTTCTCATTGTTGTTGTTTTTTTTTTTTTTTTTTTTTTTTTTTGGTAAAGTCAAAGGAAGAAGTCATGGGCAACTCTGTTTTCCTAAATCAAAGAAAATTTTGTAGATTCACTGACAGCTTTTTAATTTTTCTAGGTGACGGGGAATGTTACATATTTCCTTCTTATTTTTTATTTCAATAAATATTTGGATTTAATTCCTTGAATCAAACATTTCATTTTAAAAATTTCATTTAATAAAGTCATAAAAACAGATCCTGAAGCTTTGTTATATAGTCTAATTATTTTCTAAATAGTTTATAACTGTGCTTTTCATTTGATTTGAGCCAATGAACATACTCCTGTTCAAAAGCATAAAATAGGGCTGCTAAATTGTTATACTATTACTTGAAAATTAAAGGTAGTAAAACAGCATACACAAAAAACCCCCACCTTTCTGGAACCACAAGAGGAATGTCACATGGATTACAGGCAAAGGGTATGATATTTAGAAAGTCTTTTAGTAATCTGTTAATTACCATTGATTTAAATGTTCTGTGGTCAAATTTCCTTCTTGCCATCCCATTATCAGGCCTTCATGCATTTGTATAAAGGTTAGGAAATAATTGGCCAGAAGAGCACCCAATTGAGGCTTGCCTGCTCAAAAGATTAACTATACAGTTGGCCTATAGGAAAGCTACAGATATATTTGCTATTTACACCAACCTCTTTCACTCTCAAGAAGGTCCAGTTTATGAAACAAATTATATGGTCACCCAACTTCTAATGAAAAAAAAATACTAAGGGAAAGTGAAACTAGAAAGCAACTTGAAGCATAAACCTAAGTCACCTACTTTAAAAAAAAAAAAAAAAGAAAAAGAAAATCTCACCCTAAAACTGTTCTTTCAGAATCTAGCCCAGGTAGAATTGCTAAGGCACAGTAAGATGCTAGGTATATTCCCTAGGTAGTTCACTGACTTTAAACCAACACATTCACCCCGAGATAATTCTTACCTGTCCAACTCTGCAAGTATGAACAAACATCATGATGTAAGCATGGGCAGCAGTGAGTGCATGCAGTAGAGGTGTGGCCTGAGCCGAGAGGGTAGCATCAGCAACATTGCCAGCACAAGCCAGTTCTCGCAACAATACTGAGCCCCCAGGGGATTCAATTGGACGATGTAAAGGTTCCAAGGAGGAAAGGATAGAGTCCAACTGAAGGAGACCCTCCTGAAGGACTTTGGGTTCATGTGACAGTGTCTGAAACAAGAATATTAAAGTATTAATGCATAATGAACTTCACAAGCATGTCTTAAATAGTAGTCACAATAGAAGAAGTGGAGGAAGACAAGTCTCATGAATTTCAGATTAGGCCATGGCCTCTCACTTAGTAAATGCTGGAGTCAAAATATAAATGCAGGTATGACATCCCTCAACAACTCCTTTTAAAGTTAACACATCACTTCTCTCACACGAAAGGCTTTCAAACATGGCAAGCCAACCATATTTAAAATCTTGTGGTGGTCAAACTGGAATACTATTATAGCCAGGAATATTGTTACAGCCATACTTTAAGATGAAGTCCAAATTTTGCTCAACAGGGAGCAATGTTAGGCAAGGTTCCAAAGCATGGAAGTGAACCATTATTACACATTCTCTGTCCCCTATAAAAGAGATGAATCTAGGATAAGCATCAACCAGTCAATTTGTTTTATGAGATGACTCAAGGATTACACGGCCCCTGCAGTTTGTTTCTGAGTCTTCAGAAAAATCTGACAGTAAAACACTATCACATTTGCCATTCAAATATATGAGAAGTTATGTGACTTTCCTATCACTTTAAATAAATCTATTCATGCTCAAACAAGTATCTTAGAGGTAGGATAAAGATGGAGCAGACGGGAGTTCCCTGATGGTGTAGTGGCTTGAGGCTTCGGTGTTGGCGCTGTCAGCGCTGCGGCCTGGGTTCGATTCCCCGTCAGGGAGCTACCCACATACCAAAAAGCAAAAAAAAAAAAAAAAAGGAGCAGACTTCTCTCTTCTCTTAGTTATGAATAGCACTTCATTAAATATTCTCAAAGAGAAAAGCAAAATAAAACATTAAATGCAGGTATGACATAATTATAGATCTTTCCAGGTCCATAAGCAACTGGAGAGCTTCACAGATTTAATGCAATCCCTGTAAAAAACCCAACGGCATTTTATTTCTTTACAGAAATAGAAAAATCTCTCTTTAAATTCATATAGAATATCAAGGGACCCCAAATAAGATATAACTATCTTGAAAAAGAAGTAGGCCTCACATTTCCTGATTTGGAAACTTGCTATCACAAAGCTACAATAATTACAAGTATGACTGACATAAAGACAGGAATCAAGATGAATAGAGGAGGAGAGAAAGCACCCAAATAAGCCCTCCCATATACGGTCAAATGATTTTTGATAAGGGTGCAACAGGGTAAAGGACACTCTTTTCAAGAAATTGGGGTGGGAAAACTGAATATCCACATGCAAAAGAATGAGGTTAGATCTTACCTTACACCATATAAAAAATTAACTCAAAATAGATAAAAAAAACACAAAAAACCTACATATAAAAGAGCTAAAACTATAAAACATCTAGAAGAAGCTATAAGGTAGGTAAAAGCTTCACAGTAGTGGATTTAGCAATGATTTTTTTAGATAGGACACCAAAAGCACAGGCAACAAAAATAAAAAAAGATAAACTAAACTTTTCCAAAATTATAACCTTTTGCTATACCAAAGAAAACTAATCAACAGTGTGGAAAGGCAACCCATGGAATGGGAGAAAATATTTGCAAATCATTTATTTGATAAAGGATTAATACCTAAAGATATATGAAGAACTATAACTCAAGAACAACCAATAACCCCATTAAAAAATGGTCAAAGAACCTGAATAGACATTTCTCCAAGGAAGATATTCAGATAGCCAATAAGCACATGAAAGGATGCTTAACATCACTAATTAGAAAGATGCAATGAAAACCATGAGATCTCACTTTATTGGGCAGGCTACTGTAAAAAACCCAGAAAATAATAAGTGTTGGTGAGGATGTGGAGAAATCAGAACCCTTGTGTATTGCTGGTTGGAACGTGAAATGTGGAGCTACTATGGAAAACAGTATGGTAGTTCCTCAAAAATTTAAAAACAGAACTACCATATGACCCAGCAATCCTACTTCTGGGTATATTACCAAAATAACTGAAAGCAGGGTCTCAAGTATGATCTCACTTATATATGGAATCTAAAGAAGTAAAATTCAGAACCAGAGTGTAGAATGATGTTTGCCAGGGGCTGGAATGAAATGTGGAGATGCTGGTCAAAGGACACAAACTTTCAGTTATGAGTAATTTCTGGGGATCAAATGTATAGTATGACGACTACAGTTTAAATAATACTGTATTATATACTTCAAATTTGCTAAGAGAGTAGATTTTAAGTGTTCTCACCACACACCCACACATCCTGAAATACATACTAATAAATAACACACTAATAAAACCCAGTTAAAAGCTGTCTTGGAAATAGTCCTGTTCAATAAAAATGTTAGAAATATATATATACTAAACCCAGGAACAAAAAGCAAATATATCAACTTTTCAGTAAGACATAATGTGGCACACTATTAGTCACAAAATTCACTTGTAGTACATTAACCACAAATTTCATCATTATTTTTTAGTTGAAGGTAAAAGGGAGACCATAATAAAAAGTATTGCAATATTGACTTCTAAAAAGAAAGGAAAATATTTGGCCAGATGCTTCTTACCAATATGGATTTGCAGACACCTGCAACAGCCTGACAGGCTGCAGATGTGGGAAAGTCAATGGGCAGATTGGGAAGACCCAAAATGGTAACCAAAGGCAAGAGTCCTTTCTGATTCACAAATTCCTGGCAGTGGTCATCTGTTGTATTGTTGCTCAAAATGGATTCCACAAATTTCATCTAGGTAATGAAAATTAAAAAGTTAGAGCCTAACACTTGGAACTCAAAGTCCAGCTTGAAATAAAAACAACGGTAGCCTTGTAATCATGAAATCAGTATTTCTAGAACACCAAAAACCTCAGGTAAACAGGGATAGATATATGATATGGACTCTAAACGTCCAGAAAATAAGAAATAATTACAACTTTTTCCTAATCTACATTATCAGCTACATCTAAAGCCATATAATTTGAGAACAGAGAGAGGTTAAATGACTCACTTGGGGCCACACCATGAATTAGTTGCAGAATCAGATCTAATCTCTTCTATTCCTCATTTAGTGCTCCTTGTATTGTAATGTATTACCTTTACCTTGGAAGCAAACATCATTTATACTTTCCCTCAAGTGTCTCATAACGCAAATGAAGCCTAGAACTTTGGAAGAGTGATTTGGACCAAATAAAGCATTTTGAGGTAAGGAAGTAAAATGTGGGCAACAAACACATAGGCACAAGAAAACCATCTCTAGAAGTCTTGGAAGTGTTTAATGGGCTGGAACAAATGTTAAGTGGGCTTCCTCATACATATGAACAATTATGGGAAAAAGTGAAACTCTTTACTTTTTCCTGTGAGACACGCAGGAAGTTCAAAGAAAACAATACATTATTATTTTTTTTTTAAAAGAAAAGTTCATGGGAAAAGATGGCAAGTAATGGGAAAAAGTATATGTTGGACACATTCGGGGACAATACTAGATTGGTCTAACAAAGCCCACTCTCTTCCTGTTTGGATTCCAATGGGGAATGGAAACAACAAACAAAAAATTGGAAATATCTAAAAAAGGGAGACTATTGGCTAATTTTTGGCAAACCCGTCTCACAGAACAAGGTTTGCACATGTTTCCCTACTCTGCACTTTAAGGGCCCTAGTGAAAATGAAAACACAAAAGTCACTGGATTATTTTGTAACCCCATACCTTTTCCAGAAAAGCACATACTTGTATGCATTTGGCCCCACCATTAATCTTACCACATTGAGGATGTAATCCATGAGAGGAATAGGAATACGTTCTTCTGTACCAACAACCCTGTTAAGGAAGAAGAGTGAGTTACACAGAAATTCAAAATAGCAGTGGCAAGAAAACAAAGCGAGGAAAGAGATACAGCATGAAATCCTAGGCCTTCTTCTAATTACAGCCCCCAACCTTTACACTTAAACACATACGCATGAAAAAAGAGCTGTAATCAATTCTGCAGTTAGCTCTCCTAGCCTGACTAGGTTGAGAGAATAAAAGGAAAAACTAAGCCTGTACAAACCCGCCATTTATACATATCTCAAAAGAAATTACCCTATCTTAGGCAAACTGCCATACGAGGAATTCATCAATATGAAAATATTAAAAATAATCAAGTTTAATTAAGAGACTATTTAAACATTTGCTTGAAGAAAAGAGCTAGATTAAGAAACAAATTCATAAACATGGTGTTCTTGTATCAGGTTTAAAGTTAGAGAGCAGAAAATGGACTGACAAACCATTCAGAACAGTCAAAGTTGGTCAAAGATGAAGCCAACACCCAAGCCATCCTTCTCTAACAATTTCTGCTTGTGTCACAACAGTTCCTAAACTATGAAAAAATTGAAATCAGGTCTTTTACACTACACTGCAGATGAAAATGTTGAAATGCCATGGCTATAGAAAATGCCGCCTTTAGCCCAATGGCTACGTATTGGCATTTGTAAGGAAAAACAGAGGAAAAACACCGATAAAGTACAGGGTCTGGCAGAAGTAACACCTTTTTAAAAAAGTTAAAATATAGTTATGTTACAGAATTAAATGCTTATGATTTTATAATAAAATATTTGGTATAGATTACCAGATCACAACAAAGGGTGTTACTTCTGCCAGATCCTGTATATTGAAATGAAACAAAATCTACCTCAACCTAGGAAGGGATAAAACTTAAGTTAAATAGGAGCATACAGGCCCTTGGAACAGATTTTAGGGGAAAAGGCAGAGATGGAAGAAGAGAGAGACAGTGGGAGAGAGAAAGAAAGATAAAATGTAAATAAAGGTTTACTAGGCACAAGGATATTTAGCAGAAAAATCTAGACTAAACAAGGAGAATGGGAAGGCATCACGAATGTTTCCGCTAATGAAATACCCAGAGCTAGGGTTTGGGTAGGATGTTATGCACACATTCAATGGAGAAATCTGGGAAAGAACTTTGTACAAAGCGAGAACCCAAAAGCCAGAAGTGAAATGATTCCACAGGAAGACCACAAACCTTTCCTTGACTATGAACCATCTGCAGCATTCCCTGATACATACACCAATATACCTACTCTAGCTGGGATGCACCTCCTTGCAAAGAACCCAGAGATCCATCTCTACAGCGAAGGAGCATAGGTGTGACTCTAGCACAAGATACCCTTGTAGAAGCCAAATATAATGGCAAAGAGCCAAAAGAAATACCATGAAACAGAACCCAGAACTTCCTTCATTTGCTAAATGACAGTTGGGGAAAACAAGAGAGAAAAACAACCAAAAGAAGTTCTTGATCCACCTCCAGGAAATACTTGTTCAGTAACTGCTTTTCTCCCCACCCCCATCTTTTGGCTTCTAAGTGCAGAATCTCCTATAGAAATAGTAAAAATGATCAACTCTTTCCAGTAGAAATGCCTCTACCAACTGATTTTAAGAAAAATATCATTTTAATCTTAACCTAATATAAAATTTTGACCCATAAAAATTTTGAAACAATAGAACATTGAACTCCCATGATAAATGGAACAATTCACCTTAACTGTTGAATTAAAAACTTCCTCTCTCTCCCTCTCCAAAACATGAACACATTACCAAACTCAATTTTACATGTGTTTATGGTGCTGAAGCCCTTAATCAGAAGTAAAGGAAGATTTCATATTCCAGTGTGTAATACAACAGACATCATGGGTATATTTTAGGGGGTGCAATATGGGGGAAACCAGGTCTTCCTTCCAGCTCTTGAGGAAACACACTGCCTTTGGCAAAGAAATTTCCCAGTGAACCATTCAGAAAACAACTGCTTCTCTGCATTCGCTGCCTTTAGAGCCCAGACAGCTGCTATTCAAGTTCCTAAGACCACATGGATTTATATAACCCGTATCTTTCAAGTTGTTCAGGATAGGTGGTTAAGTCAGGCAAAGTAAATGAAATCAACCACAAAATAAACCACGTTAGCCAAACTAAAATCTGTGGTTACTTAACTTGCAAGTATAGTCATCCCCAGCAATATCAGTTTTGTTGAACTCAAACAATTTAGAAGGCAGAAGAGGCAAAACGGCAAGTATTTAGAACCCCCTGCAGTGAACGCCTCTGAATGTACAACAGAACTCCATATATGCGGGGTAGACTGTAGTACCTAAGTTTCCTTATTTCAGATATCTAGCACAAAATCATGTATCTCAAGATCAAATACAAACATCATTTTAAAATATTAGCTGTTGATTTTAGAAAAAAATGAGGGGAAAAACATTGTCTTAGCCTGGAAACAAAATGAAACTCAAAAGTTCATCAACTGGAGTATGGATAAACACTGCAGTACATTCATACGAGGTCCAACAATTAAGTTCATGAACTCATCCTAGAAAATGTGCTACCTACCTTATTGCTAAATAGTACTATGATCAACTTCAAAGTACTCCCCTTTGGAAACTATGCACCAATGCCAGTGCCTAGTACACCTTTCAAACCAATATTGGAACTCTTTTTCTGGAATGGCCATTAGAGCTGTCAAGTAAGACCCCTGATGTCTTGAATGTTATCAAAATGTCTTCCTTTCAATATTTCTTTTATCTTCGAGTAAAGAAAAAATTCATTGGGGGCCAGATCAGATGAGTAGGGAGGGTTTTCCAATACAGTTATTTGTTTACTGGTTAAAAACTCCCTCACAGACAGTCCCATGTGAGCTGGCAAATTGTCATAATGAAAGAGTCATGAGTTAGTCGTTGGCGAAAAGTTCAGGTTGTTTTTGTCTAACTTTTTCATGTAGCCTTTTCAGCACTTTCAAATAGCAAACTTGGTTGACTGTTCAGTTGGTACAAGTGCACAATCTCTCTGATATCATAAAAGGTTAGCAACATCGTTTTGATTCTTAATTTCAACTGATGGAACGTTTTTGGTTGTGGAGAACTGGCTGACTTCCATTGTGCAATTTGATCCTTTTCTTCAGGGTCCTATTGGTACACCCATGTTTCATCACCAATGATAACATGGCCCAAAACATTGTCTTGCTTTTCCAAAAGGTCTTGGCAAACTGACAATTTTTGCACACAGCTTTCTCATGCCAAGATTTTCCTAACTGTTTCTCTATTAACGTTTATACTTGGTCTGTTATACTTCACACAGTCAGCCGGTGATTCTGACACACAATTTGATGAATTTTTGCAATGTTTTTGTCAGTTCTGCTTGTTACTGGCCTCCCTGACCTCTTTTTGTCAGGGATGCTTTTCTCCCCTCAGAAAAAGGTTTATTGATTCGTACACTGCCTCTTTCTTCATGACATTATCCCCATAAACTTGGACTAACATGTTCCTGATTTTACCTGTACACCTGCCAAGTTTAATAAAAAATTGAATGTTTGTTCATTGCCCTAATTCAAGCTCTGCATTCTCACGACAGCAAACAAAAAACAAGCAATAACAATAATGAATGCCACTCAGTAAGAAACCGACACACATGGACACAAACCCAGCTGAGACACACAGATATACCAAGGTCATGCAACGATGATGAGTTGTTGGTACAGCGCTGCCAACATAATTGCATGGTGGCAAGTTTGCAAACTTAACTGTCAGAACTCATACACTGGAATACTACTCAACAACGAAAAGGAAAAACCTACTGATAGATGCAACAACACAGACCTCAAAAATACACTGAGCAACAGAAGCCAAATACAAGAAAGTAGACTCTATCAGATATGATACACATACAAGACTCCTTTTAGTTTATTTACATGATGTTCTAGAATAGGCAACTTATTCTAATAAGTAGCTGCCTCACTTTAGTGTAGGGAAATAGAAAACCTAAAATCTGTGTTTACTGTGTAGAAATTAAACATCAATAAAAGAATATTGGGGGAAAAAATTTACTCGTGTGTATTTAAAGCACTGGAAAACAGATGGGGGCATGGCAGACAGGAATTTGTTTGTGAGTCCCACAGAAGAATTCTGTGTTGCGGGGGTGGGTATGAAGACTTTTCTGAGAAGGGTGGCATACATTGCAAATTTTTAAGTCTCTTCTCATATGGCAGAAAGTAAACAGCAACTCCCACCATAAAAACTACCTGGAATAATAAGATAAAAACTTTCTCTTTAATATACTGTAGCTTTCAAAATGGAGGTTGGGTTCAGGTAGTCTTTTGCTTTTCTTTCCAGCACTACTAATTAATGTAGTGAGCTAACTGAGGCTTTTGAAGGTGGCAGAAATAGAAAAGTATATCTGTATCAGCATTTATGAGACCCTTAGGTATGTTATGTGAGGTAGTGACAAATACCCAGACCATATGGAGTACACAAAAAACATCAATACTATGGAAGAGCAAGTACCAGAGTTCTCTGCAGTCTAGAAGCAACATATGACTAACAATGTGGTGCACTATTAATGCTGTGGGTCTAGATTTTTACTATCTCTTCATTCTCACTCATTTTTCATTATGGCCAGCTAGATCTCTCCTGGCATTGAAGACTCAGGAAATCCTTAATCTAATGCACTTGGTACGATGGGTACATTCCATAAATCCACTAAATAAACATGTATTGACAGAAATGGTTGGGACACACTGTTGAATGTGACATTGTCGCTGTCTTGAAGGAACACAGGGATTAGTGGGGAAAGCCATTAGAATATATGACTGATTTTTGACAAGACTGCTGAACACAACCGATCAACTTCCTATTTGGAGGTAAAAGGAAAAGCTTCTTTAAGAATGAGACATTTGGGAAGGACGGCAAGAAAATGCCAGCATGAGAGGGACCTCTGAAAAACTCATCTGGAGACTACAACTAATAAAACACCTACACCTCAACCAAGGAGCCTCTACACAATGCACAATCACAGCTAAGAAACCCACTTGTCACATTAAGGTACCTGCAGGAGGGCAGGTGGGCAGAGTTAAACAAAGAAGAAATAAAAGGGGAAGTGTGGGGACGCAGCCATATGTGGGTCCATGCTTGGAATTCTACCGCTGGGGGAGGGAAAAGGAAGAAGGAAGGAGAGTGCTCTGGGCTTCACTTGGTCCACGGGACAGAGGAAAGAGGGCCCAGAGGTGGGGCATGAGATACCACAACCACCTCACTTTGGCCACAGTAGGTGTAGACCAGTCTGCAAATTGCAGCGGCCAGACTTTCACTCCGGTTACCAGAGAAGGGGGAGTGGTTGGGCAGTGAGAAGCTGCAGCACAAACACACCGGACAGGAAGAAGAAGAGAGAGGTTTGTGCACGCGTTTCTCGGCCCACAACCAGCAGGATCTCAAAGATCAACATACAGGACTGACCCCAAAGCTCAGGGTACAATCCAGGCAAGGGGCAAACCAAGAACAGAAAGGCACAATCATGCCCAAACTCACTGCATGATGCCTGGAGCTACAGGAAGAAAACAGCTGCAAACACCCCTTCCCCACAGACTTCTGCCCACCCAGTATCAGCATTGAAAACCAAAGAAACTGCAGCACTGAGGGTCCAAAGAGGCTGCAAAAATGAGATAACAGAGAAAGGCAGCTCATATTAAAGAGATGGGGACAGATAACTCATTAGAAACAGAGCTCAAAGAAATGATTAGAAAAATGTTTAAAGAACTGAATGATAATTTCAACAGATAGCAACAAGCATTAAGGAAGATTTACAAACCATTATAAAGAATCAGAGAGATAAAACGACTATATTAACTGAAATGAAGAACGGAATAAAAGTCACTAAACTAGATAACACAGAAGTGCAACACAGTGATTGGCAGGAAAAGCCAGCAGCGAACACCCAGCCAGATCAGTTAGAGAGTAATTTCGAAAAAAGTGTGGATGGACTGAAATTCTTCTGGCACTGTATCAAATGAAAAAATATCAGAATAATAGGTGTGCCGGAAGGGGCAGAGGAGAAACAATGGATCAAGAAATTATTTGAAGAAATAATGACTGAACATTTTCCTAACCTGGTGAAGAAAATAGACATACAAGTCCAGGATGCACAGAGAATCCCAAACAAGATGATCCCAAACAAGAACACATTGAGACACATCATAATTAAAATGGCAAAAGTTAAAGAAAAAGAGAAAATTCTAAAAACAGCAAGAGAGAAATGAAATAGTAAATTATTAGGGGACACCCATTCGACTCTCAGCTGATTTCTTACCAGAAACTTTACAGGCCAGAAGGGATTGGCAGAAAACATTCAACATGATGAAAACCAAGGACCTACAACCTAGAATAATGTACCCAGCAAGGCTAGTATTCAAAATTGAAAGACAGATAAAGACTTCTGATAGGAAAAAGCTAAAGAAATATATCACCACCAAACCAGTACTACAAAGAATGTTAGGGAGACTTCTTTAAGATGGGAGAAGGGATGGGAGAGTGGGTAAAATAAGGAAAGGATAGAGAATTTTGGTTTGCTTGTTGACATAAAATCAAAAGTAACAAAGAAAATTCATGGACACAGTCAATAATTTAGTAGTTACCTGAGGGTAAGTGGGGAGAGTGGTGGGGGAGAAGAGACAGGGATACAAATATATGGTGATGGAAAAAGAACTGACTCTGGGTGATGAATACATAATACAACACAGAGAAGATGTAGAATTGTATACTTGGGACCTATGTAATTTTTACTAATTAAAGTCACTCCAGGGAGCTCCCTGGTGGTGTAGTGGCTTAGGGCTTCGGCGTTGGCGCTGTCAGCGCTGCGGCCTGGGTTCGATTCCCCGTCAGGGAGCTACCCACATATCAAAAAGCAAAAAAAAAAAAAGAGAAGTCACTCCAATAAATTAAAAGAAAAAAAAATGAGATATTTGGTAGTTTTTCAAGATGGTGGCATGACAGATCCTTGGAGGTTCTCCTGTAAAGTACAAATGGAACAGCTAAGATCCAACTAGGGAATCCCTAAGCGACCCAGCCACAGCTAAAAGATCCGCACATTGCAAGAGAACATCTAACAGTCAGAGAAAGGGAGGTGAGAGGGAGAAAAGGGAAGGGAGCAGTGCAGAGATGGGGCTGCAGAATACAACCCAGGGCTGGAGAAGGAGAGGTGGGGGTTGGGGGACATGGCCGAAGTGCAGCACAATCTAGGGCAGGCTGGAGGCCGAGAGCTGATAAGGGTGGAGGCCAGAGTGACTGAAACCCCAGCTGAGGTATGTTAGATCCCCAAACAGAGCACTGTGCCCTGGATGAATAGGTCCTGAATAAAGGCATCCTAGAGTGCCCTGGGCGAAAATAGAGCCCCAGCCAGAATGTGACAGCCCACAGTTGCAGCAATGTTTACTGAGCCACAGGGCAGCCCTGGGCAAACTTCAGACTAAGAGCCAGCAGTTGTGCAACAGTGCAAACACTAACCAGAATAAGACAATTCTAGGCAAAGCGCCTGCACTGCTTGGGTACTCCTGATGGCGGGACAAGCCTGTATTACAGCTGAGACAGTACCCAGGGGAGCGACCAAAGAACACACAGCAGTTGTAACCCGCAATGCTGTCAACACAGAGCCTGGATGCTCCCCTAACGGTCTCCTAAAGCTCACCCAACCCCTGTCCCCAACTTTTTACCCAGTGCCTGCTTACAACCAGTTGCAAATGGCAAACCACCACTACCTGGTACTGCAGACAAACCTGCCCCCATGGAAACCAGCAGGGGGGCTCAGGTAAACTATGAATCACAGTAGCAGCGGCTTCTGCCTGCACTGATCTTGGGAGACATGTAGTGCCATTGCCCACTACATCTTCCCAGGGAGAAGACACAAAGAGACCAAGGAGACAGGATCAGGGAAGAGAGGCCCACTTTCCAGGAAAGCGTTGAGAGAAGACCAAATAACCAAGAGAAAATATTCTAAGACGCTGCAGTGACACCAACTGCGGAGTGAAAAAAAGACCTCTTCATATCTGCCAGGAAAAAAGTCCTTATGCCTAGGAAAGGAAACACATCAACTACAATAAGTACCTTAGGATTAAAAGGTGCTCAGAAAGAAAGTGAAAAATCTTCAGGAAAGTAACACAGATTTGGAAATATATGACCTAAATGATCAAAGAATGCTGGCAGAGTATTCAGACACAGGTAAATAATCTGAGAAAGGAAATCTGTGAACAAAAAAATATTTTAAAAAAGAATAAAATATAAATTATAGAGATAAACATCACAATAAAATAAATGAAAAATGAAATAACTAGCATAGGAAGCAAGGCTGAAAAAATGAAGAAAAGAATGTGATACCGAAGATAGAAATATGGAAATATCATAGAAGGAAGAGAGACATTTGAAAGCCAAATGAAATGAAAGGTATCAATAAGAACTATCTGACTCCATTAAAAAGAGCAGTATTAGAATAACGGGAATAGCAGAAGGGGCAGAACAGAATTCTACACAGAGCTTACTCAAATAGTAGACAAAAACTTTCCAAATCTATGGAAAGAACTGGAACCGCAAATTTAAAAAGAAAACAGAACCCCTAGCTACCTGAATTCTAGCAGAACTTCTCCAAGGCACATTATATTTAAAATTTCAAAAATCAAAGACAAGGGAAGAAATCTCAAGGTAGCCAGGGAAAAAAACAAAACAAAACTATAACCTTTAAAGGAAAGCTCGAAGGCAAGATGGTGACTGGAAGGGAGGTCCCTAAAGCCTCTCCCAGAAAACATAATTGAACGGCTGCCCAGGAGCCATGAAAGAGAACCCTGAATGACAAAACGGAAGCTGAGAAATCCACGAATTACAAGCAAACACCTGAAAGTTGGAGAGAAGGGGGTGAATGGGAGAGAGGGAAGGGAGCAGAGACAGACTGCAACAGGACCCGATCACTGCCGATTATCTGGGAGCAGCACAGTGCACAGGAGGCAGAAGGCCAAGAGGCAACAAGAGGAAAAGCCGTGGGGGAGCTATGCTTTGGAGCGGCGTACTGGGGACGGAGTTTGGGAGCCAGCCTCTGGAACTTTTTGAGTGGTAGGAGGGCTGAGTGAGGACTGTGAACTGCAGAGACTACACCTCAGCTCCAGGCCCCCTGGAGAACCACAGCACAGGCGCATGGCTCCAATACAGAGGAGCAGTTCCTGTTCCAGGCCCACTGCAAAGACCCAGCTGTCTCAGGTCAGGCGGACAGCTTTGGACTTCTGGTGCGTGCACTTGCTCGCGTGCCCCTGGGTTCTAAAAGCAGTGTGAGCCCGCAGACGGCTAGATGCTGAAACAGGGCCGGGAAGAAAGGCGGATTTGATAGCATTCGCCTGAGCCAGCAAAAAAAGCCTCAGCCTGCATCACCCAGCTTCCCTAGCACAGGGCAGAAGGCAGAGCTGCCCTCGCAGCGCCTTTTGTTGCCCTCTCCTCTGGATAGATGCGAAGAGCCTCCAAACACAGCAGGAGATCAGAAATAAGAAATAAACAACCCCCCTCTCTCTCCAAAACTTGACCCCCAGTGCCACCTAGCATCTGCCCTACAGTAAGACACAACAAAAGTACTAAACTGGGCTCCTGGGCACTACTACTGAACATAAAGCCCTCCTGTCAAAGAGGAAGAGCCCAGCAGACAGGATGAATTCCTGAAAAACTAAAACTCCTCAGAAAGAACATGAAATTTATCCAGAAGACACCTTCTTAGACCTAGAAGTTTCTGAACTAAGTGACAGAGAATTTAAAGTAGCCATTCTAAAGGCTCTGAGAGAAATGAAATCATACTGGAAGAGCACCATAGCTGAGAAAGGAACTCCGTGAATAAAAAGAACAATTTAACAAAGAAATTCAAAACATAAGGAAGATCGAGATGGAAATGTGAGAAATAAATAATAAGATAAAAGAAGTGAGAAACGAAGTAACTGCCATAGGAAACCGGGCCAACCAGATGGAGGAAAGAATTAGTGACACTGAAGATCAGAATATGGAAACAGTTCAGAAAGAAGAAGAAAGGGAATATAGAACCAAAAGGATTGAAAGAACTCTGCAAGAACTATCCGACTCCATGAGACAAAACAACATCAGAATAGGAATAGAAGAAGGGGCAGAGCAATGTACAGAGAGCATACTCAAACAAATAGTAGATGAGAACTTTACAAACCTATGGAAAGATCTAGAACCCCAAGTTCAAGAAGAAAACAGGTCCCCAACAGATCTTCTCCAAGATACATGGTACTAAAGATGTCCAAAACTAAAGACAAAGAGACAATTCTCAAGGCAGCCAGGGAAAAGAGAACAATAACATTTAGAGGAAAACCCATCAGACTGGCATCAGATTTCTCAGCAGAAACTTTGCAAGCCAGGAGGGAGTGGAATCTAATATTCAAAAATTTAAAAGAGAGGAACTTACAGCCAAGAATAAATTATCCAGCAAAATTATCTTTCAGATATGAAGGTGGAATAAAGACCTTCTCAGACACACAGAAACTGAGGGAATTTGACAGCACAAGGCCAGCACTCCAAGAAATACTGAAGGAGGCTCTTCAACCTGAAACAAAACATCAGGAAAAATGGAACAAAGTTGGGGCAACAACAAAGAAACAAAAATAAAACAAAAACAAACAAACAATTAAGTAATTGCCACAGGAAATCCTTACATATTGATTATCACTCAAAATGTTAATGGACTGAACTCACCAATAAAAAGACACAGAGTTGCAGACTGGACTGAAAAACAGAACCTATCCATACGCTGTCTCCAAGAAACACACCTCAGCCATAAGGACAAACACAGACTCAGAGTGAAAGGATGGGAAACAATACTCCAAGCAAATGGTAACCAGAGAAAAGCAGGAGTTCCCATACTGATATCTAATGAAATAAACTTCAGGTTGAAAAAGACAGTAAAAGACAAAGATGGACATTACATAATGATAAAAGGTACAATACAAGAAGAAGATCTGACACTAATTAATATATATGCTCCCAACCAGGATGCACCAAAATATACAAAGAAACTACTAACAGATTTGAAAGGAGAAACTGATGAATACACAATCACTGTGGGACATTTAAACACCGCGCTACCAGCCATGGACAGATCATCCAAACAGAAAATAAATAAGGAAAAATCAGCTCTAAATGAGACATTACAGCAATCGGACATAATTAACATTTACAGGACGCTGCATCCAGCAAAAAGAGACTATGCCTTTTTTTCTAGTGCACACAGAACATTCTCAAGGTTAGACCACAGGCTGGGACACAAAAGTAGCCTCAACAAATTCAAGACGATCGAAATCATACCAAGTATATTCTCAGACCACAAACTTTGAAATTGGAGATCAACCGTAAAAGGAAAACAGAAAAAACCACATATACATGGAGATTAAACAACAGCTTATTAAAAAAGGACTGGATAAAAGAACAAATAAAAGATGAGATTAAAAAATATATAGAAACCAATGACAATGAAAATACAACGTATCACAATTATTGGGACACAACGAAAATGGTAATAAGAGGGAAATTTATACCACTACAGGCCTATCTTAGGAAACAAGAAAAACCGCAAGTAAACAACTCAGCATTCCATCTTAAGGAACTAGATAAAGAAGAGCAGACAAAACCCAAAGTCAGCAGAAGGAAAGAAATAATAAAAATTAAAGCAGAGCTAAACCAATTAGAGAACAGAAGGACAATAGAAAAAATTAATATTACGAAGAGCTGGTTCTTTGAGAAAGTCAACAAAATTGAGAAAACCCTGCCTAGACTAATCAAAGGGTGAAAGGAAAAGACACAAATATCCAAAATTAGAAATGAAAGGGGAGAAATTACCACTGATACCACAGAAATACAAAGGATTATAAGAACATATTATGAAGGACTTTATGCCACTTAATTTAACAACCTAGAAGAAATGGACAAGTTTCTAGAAACTTACAGCCTACCCAGACTGAACCAAGAAGAACTGGATAATCTAAATAGACCAATTGATAACGAAGAGATTAAAACAACTATCCATAATCTCCTTAAAGGCAAAGCCCTGGACCAGATGGCTTCACCAATGAGTTCTTTTTTCTTTTTGGTATGTGGGTAGTTCCCTGACTGGGAATCGAACCCAGGCCGCAACGCTGACAGCACCAATGCTGAAGCCTTAAGCCAGTATACCATCAGGGAACTCCTTACCAATGAGTTCTACCAAGCATTCCAAGAATTAACACCTATCCTCCTCAGATGCTTCCAAAAAACTGAAGAGGAAGCAATACTTCCTAACTTATTCTATGAGGCCAACATTACCCTAATACCAAAGCCTGGCAAAGACAACACACACAAAAAAAGAAAACTATAGACCAGTATCTTTGATGAACACAATTCTAAACAAAATATTAGCAAATAGAATACAACAATGCATCAAAAAAATCATACATCATGATCAAGAGGGATTCATCCCAGGAACACAAGGATGGTTCAACAGTGGCCAAAACATGAAAACAACCAAAGTGCCCTGCGACAGATGACTGGATAAAGAAGCTGTGGTACATAATCACAATGGAATATTACTCAGATATAAGAAAAGGAAATATTGCCATTTGCAACAAAATGGATGGACCTGGAGATCATCATGCTCAGCGAAATAACTCAGACAGAAAAAAAACAAAGAACTGTATGACATCACTCATATGTGGAATACAAAAGTGCAAGCAACAAAGAAAAAAGAAATGAAGAAACAAATAACCCATGGACACAATCAATAGTTTAATGTTTATTAGGGGATGAGTGGGTTAGGGAGGGGAGAAAGGGGAGGGGGTGGGAGAGGAGGGAGGGGAAGCTAAATATAAGGTGATGGAAAGAGAAGTCAAATTAGGTGGTGAACTTATTATACAACAAGTTGACAATGCACTGTAGAGTTGTATGCCTGAAACCTATGTAATTCTTGCTAACAGATGTCACCCCCAAAAGTCTAACAATAAAAATGAATTAAAAAAAAAATAAAGGAAAGCTCCTCAGGCTCTTATCAGACTTCTTGTCAGAAATTCTACAAGGGCAGGGAAGGGAGTTGAATCAAATTTTCAAAATATTAAAAGAGAAAAACTACCAGCTAAGGATAATTTATCCAGCAAAGATATGCTTTAGATATGAAGGAGAAATAAAGACCATTTTAGACATATAGAAAGTGAGGGAATTCTCCAGCACAAGGCCAGTATTTCAAGAAACACTGAAGGAGACTATTTGACCTGAAACAAAAAGTAAAAATAAGTGGGGAAAAGTTGTGACAAGAAAAACAAAAAGTGAGAAAGTAAAGGTTTAAATTTCCAAAAGAGAACGGAGATGAAAAGCATGCTTAAAAAAAGGAGCCAGTACATACATGACACTTTTTCATAAATTTCATGGTAACTACTCAGAAAACATTACAAAAGATAACCCCTCCAAAGTCAGAACTAAGGCACATAACAAAAAGAGAAAAGAAGGAAAAGTCATAGAAAACCATTAAACTAAAATAACTGACAGTGAGAAAATAGTAAAGAAGAAACTAAGACACCAAGATACTGAAAAGCAGAAGATAAAATGGCCACAGGAAATACTTGTATCAACCATAACCCTAAATATAAATGGATCCACCAATAAAAAGGCACAGAGTAGCAGATGAGATTAAAAAGAAACCTCATCCATATGCTGTCTCCAAGAGTGCACCTCAGCAGCAAGAACAAATACAGACTCAAAGTGAAAGTATGGAAAACAATACTCCAAGCAAATGGCATCCAGAGAAAAGCAGGAATAGCCATACTTATATCTGATGAAACAGACTTCAGGATAAGAAAGGTAGTAAGAGACAAAGATGGACATTTCATAAGGATAAAGGGGACAACACAACAAAAAGAATACCTGACACTCATTAATATTTATGACCCATGCCTGGAAGCACCAAAATTAACAAAGTAACTACTAACAGGTCTAAAAGGAGAAAGTGACAAAAACACAATTATGATAGGGGACACCTAAACACCTCCTTGACAACCAAGGACAGATCATCCAAACAGAAAATAAATAAGGAAACATCAGCTTTCAATGATCCATTACAGCATTTATAAGACACTATTCTACAACACAAGACTATACATTCTTTCCCAGTGCACATGGAACATTCACAGTGATAGTCCATATGTTGGGACACAAAACTAGCCTCAGCAAAAAATTTTTTTTTTTTTTTAATGTGGGTAGTTGCCTGGCTGGGAATCGAACAAGACTTTTTTTTTTCTCAGCAAATTTAAGAAGATTGAAATCATACCACAAAGCTCTGAAATTGGAGATAAACTGCAAAAAGAAAGCAGAAAAAAACCAACATATATGTGGATATGAAATGACATGCTACTAAAAAATGGCTAGATTGAAGAAGAAATAAAAGAAGAGATTAAAAAATACATATAACTAATGACAATGAAAATAAAACATAGCAAAATCATTGGGACACAGCGAAAGCAGTAATTAAGAAGGAAGCTTATATAATTATAGTACTAATCCAACAAACAAGAAAAACCACAGGTAAACAATCTAAGATCTCATCATAACTAGAAAAAGAACATAAAAAGCTCAAAGTCAGAAGGAGGGAAATAATAAATATTAGAACAGAACTAAGTAAAATAGATAACAGAAAAATAAAAGAAAAAAATTAATGCAACAAATAGCTGGTTCTTTGAAAAAAATAGACAAAGAGAAAAAACACAAGTAACCGAAATTAGAAATTAAAGGGGAGAAATTACAACTGATACCACAGAAATACAATGGAGCATTAGAAAGTATTACGAAGGACTCTATGTCACCAAATTTAACAAACTAGAAGAAATGGACAAGTTTGTGGAAACACATAGCCTACCTATAGTGAACCAAGAACTGGATAATAATCTAAATAGATCAACAGCATGAAAATTGAAACAATCATCAAAAACCTCCCTCAAGGCAAAAGCATAGGACTAGATGGTCTCCCCAATGAGTTTTATCAAACCTTCAAAGAAGAATTAATGCCTATCCTCCTCAAACTCTTCCAAAAAACTGAATAAGAGGCAATATTTCCCAACTCATTTTACAAGGCCAACATAACCCTAATAGCAAAGCCTGGTTAGGATTAACATAAAAAAGAAAATGATAGACCAGTATGTCTGATGAACACAGATGCACAAATCCTAAATAAAATACTAGCAAATAGAAAGAACAATGCACTAAAAAGATTATACATCATGATGAAGTAAGATTCATCTCAAGGGCATTAGGATGGTTCAACATATACAAATTGATCAATGTGATAACACACACAAAAACTATATAAAAGCCGTATGATTTTATCAACTGATGCAGAAAAACCTTTGGACAAGATACGACATCCATTTATATCAAAACACTTAATAAAATGGGTATCGAAGGAAAGTACCTCAACATAATAAAGGCCATATATGACAAACCCTCAGCTAATACACTGAATGGGGAAAAACTGAAGCCCTTTCTCCTAAAATTAGGAACAAGATAGAAATGTCCCCTATTGCTACTGCTATTCAATATAGCACTTGGAAGTTCTAGCCGGAGCAATCGGGCAAGATGAAGAAATAAAAGGCACCAAATTGGGAGAGAAAAGTTAACTTGTTACTTTTTGCTGATGACATGATTCTTTAAATAGAAAATTCTAAACACTTCACCAGAAAACTATTATAAACAATAAACTACTATAGTAAAGTTACAAGATACAAAATCAATGCACAAAAATCAACTGCATTTTTATACACCAATAACGAAACTTTAGAAAAAGACGTAAGTAAAACAATACTTCCTGAGATTGCAATAAAAAGAATAAAATACCTAGGAATAAACTTACTAAAGAATGTGAAGGATTTATAACCCAAAGCAATATACAGATTTAATGCAATTCCCACCAAAATCACACAGACATTCTTTCAGGAAATAGAAAAAATAATCAGATGTGTATGAAACCACAAAAGACCCTAAATCGACAAAGAAATCCTACATAAAAAGAATAAGGCTGAGTCATCACTCTCTCTGATTTCAATCTATACTACAAAGCATCACTAATCAAAACAGCTTGGTACTGGCAGAAAAATAGACATACACACTAATGGAACAGAACTGAAAACCCGGAAATAAACTCACAAATATATAGATAGATAATTTTTGACAAAGGAGTAAAAAAATAGGGAAAAACAAAGCCTCTTCAGTAAATGGCGGTGGGAAAATTGGAAAACCAGATGAAAAACAATGAATCTAAACTGCGAACGGTCACCATATACCAAAATTAACTCAAATGGATTAAAGACCTCCACAAGAGACCAGAAACAATAAATTGCATAGAAGAAAACATCAGTACTAAACTTATAGACCTTGGGTTCAGGGAGGGCTTCATGAACCTGACCTCAAAGGCAAGGGAAGTAAAAGCGAAAATGAATGAATGGGACTGTATCAAACTAAAAAGCTTCTGCACAGCAAAAACAAACAAACAAAAAGCCATCAACAAAGCAAAGAGACAACCAACCAATTGGGAAAAAATATTTGCAAACAATGCCTCTGATAAGGGGCTAATATCTAAAGAACTCATGTATCCCAAAACAACAACAAAAAATTCAATTAAAAAATGGTCAGAGGACCTGAACAGAGATTTCTCCCATGAAGATATAGAAATAGCCAACAGATATGAAAAAATTCTCAACTTCACTAGCTATTAGGGAAATGCAAATCAAAGCCACAATGAGATATCACCCCACACCTGCTGGAATGGCTATTATCAACAAGACAAGAAATAACAAGTATTGGAAAGAGTGTGGAGAAAAAGGAGCCCTCATACACTGCTAAAGGGAATGCAAACTGGTATGACCGTTATAGAGGACAGTATGGAGGTTCCTCAAAATATTAAAAATAAAATTAGCATGTAACTTGGCAATTCCCCTTCTGGGTATCTATCCCCAAAATTTGAAAGCCTTAGTCCACAAAAATAAATGTACCCCAATGCTCATTGCGGTACTATTCACGATAACCAAGTCATGGAAATAACCAAAGTGTCCTTTGACAGATGACTGGATAAAGAAGGTGCGGTAAATTTACACAATGAAATATTACTCAGCCATAAGAAAGGATGAAATATAGCCCTTTACGATAACATGAGATCATCATGCTAAGCGAAATAAGCCAGATAGAAAAAACCAAGAACCATTATGCCTTCACTCACAAATATGTGGAACATAAAACTGAAAGCAACAAAGAAACAAAAACTCATGGACATAGTCATTAGTGGTTACCTGAGGGTAATAAGGGAGGGGGACTCAAATACATAGTGATGGAAGGAAAACTGACTCTGGGTGGTGAACACATATTGCAACACATGGACAATGTATTGTAGAACTGTACATCTGGAACTTAAGTAATTTTTATGAACCAATGTTCCCCCAAATAAATTTAACAACCAAATAAATAAATAAATAAAGAATGACGTGTGGGGCATGTGAGGTCTTGCTCCCTGGCATATGTCACCAGTTTTGGCTCATATAAACTCTTAGGTTTGTAGTCAGGAAAGGGAACCCTAACCCATCAGGGTGGCTGACAATCAAGGGTATGGCACTAAGATTATGACTCATTTGTAAATAGTCTTGCTATGTTTCAGGTTATCTTCCTCTTCCAGAAAGGGAAAACATTTTAATCAAAACAGAAAATGCTGCTATAATAGCATGAAGGTATAGTTGCTACTCAGACAAGGGTAAGATGTATGTTCCACAAAGCAATGTAGTTAGTAGTTAATGCCTTTCCTCTAAAAACAGTCATACCAACCGGTTCAATACATCCTAGAGTTCCAAGAGGGCACATCGGTTTTGGAGCCTAGCCCTTTGCTTTTGCTGTCTATTCCACCATAATCTTCTCTAAGTCCCAAGTTCAAACCCATTCACTCTCAAAATGTTCAAGTTACTCTCACAACTACTTATCTATACACCAGAAGAGCACTATTAAATGAGTGAATGCATGACTGTCCAGAGGGATCACACCCACTTGTAACATGAAGGTGATTAAGAGTTATAGCTACAACAGTCAGGTGGACTATCCACTACCAGCCAGAAGTTTTTAAGCCTACCTCCAATCCCATCTCACCATCCAGATAAGTCAATTTTTATGTAGAAGAAACCTCAAACAGCAATAAGAAAATCAATTGTCCCTGGTTAAAACCATATAGTACATTCCAAAGCCTTCTGATTTACCTGGAACAAATAGATAGTAATCAAACAAAAACAAAGGCAAAAAAAAAAAAAAAAAAAAAAAAAAAAAAAAAAAAAAAAAAAAAAAAAAAAAAAAAAAAAAAAAAAAAAAAAAAAAAAAAAAAAAAAAAAAAAAAAAAAAAAAAAAAAAAAAAAAAAAAGCAATAAATCCTTATAACTCTTAAGGACTTTTAAAGAGACAGGCTTCAAAAATTCAATGTGTTCCGTATGTGATCACTTATGGAAACAATGAAGCAGTCAATGATGTGGAATACCTAATCAACAAAAATAAAATAAGTCCTCTGCAGAAAGCCCATCAACCTGATATGCTGAATTCTGATTCAATTTCATGAACAGTTTTTAAGAAAGATAGCTTGCTAAGGTAACCAATACCAAAGAAAAAGGGTCAGACAAAAAAACAAAACAAAACAAAAAACACAAAAAACCAGACTCTTAGGGTCACAAGAACCCTAATGATGATCTAATTCAACTCCGTCACTTTTACAGATGAAAATGACATGCCCAAGTTCACAAGGCTATTGAACCCGTTTTGTAAATACTTACTGCTGATTAGGCTCGGTTTCACTCTGCTGGGTAGAATTAAAGCTCTGCATGGCCTGTACCTCCTCTTCCTCCTCATCCTCACTAGAGGCCTCTTCTGCAGCATGATTAGACCTTGGGGGAGGAGCAGTGGCAGTACCATCTGCCTTCTGGATTGATGGCTTCTGACAGATGTATTTAGGGTCTCTCCCAAGATTACAGATTTCTTCAAGTAACTGAAAAGCACAGGCAATAATATATTTACTAGCAATTAAGGAATGGGGAAGGGGTGATTAACATTTTTGGACTATTTTTATGTGCTATACACAGAAGTTCCAAAATACTATATACATGTTATATACACCATTCCTGAAATGTAGTCATTAAACCCATTTTACAAACAAGGGAAGTTCTGTGAAGTTAAGTAATTTGTTCAGGGTCACATGGCTGTTAAGCAAATGAATAACAGCTCTGACTCCATGTCCCAATTCATCAAGCCCCGGAACTCATATACTACTTTCAATGATCATAATGGAACTGGCAGGGCTAGTAAATGTGAAAAACAATCAAGAAACGAAGATTAGGAAGGCTAATATGCTTTCACAAACAGAAGCTAAGACTTGGCAACTTGTTAATATCCTACATAAGAAAGCAATACTTAAGTGACCTTTTTTGGGGGATGGGCAAAGAACCAACCCAAGGACATGGAGAAAATAAAACAGACACAATCGTCCTATAGGTACAACCCAAGATACTAATGACATCCAGTAGGCCATGCCCTTTTCTAAAAATTCCTCATTCACTGCTCTCATGCCCATGGTCACAATGTTATCACTTCCCACCTTGATGATTGCAGTTGTTGCATCCGTTTTGAGAGTGGGCTGATGTCTCATGAGCTCATCAACAGCACTCCCCAGGTTGGATGCAGTATCCCCTTAAAGAAAAACAAAATAAAACAAAACAAAAAACCTGTTAGAAAGACTAAAGGAAATAGAGCTTGAGCGATTTTCTGTGCCAATATAAGGAGAAAAGAAGAAACTGAGTTGGTTGCTGTGATTTTCTAATGCTGTGTTTTTTCAAATGAATTCACACCAACCTTGGCAACCAAATCTCTGGGGAGGAGGAAAGAAACTTTACTAGTCTAGTAAACATTTTAAAGTAACTAAGCATGCTATATTCTACCCTGGCAATCTCTACTAGCAGGGTCTGAACTACTACTGCAGAGTGAAGAGATAGAAAAGACAGAAGTATAAGTCTGGCTGCCCCAGTAAAGTCCCGCTGGCTGCCCCAGTAAAGAATCATAGTGGCTAGAATGCTATAGTAGTGGCTAAAAGTATGAAACATATTTTTGAAAACTGGATTCTATTTTTCAATGAGAACAAAATCTATTCATTTGTGACTGTCTTAGGGACTTGGATATTAGAACAGAATAGTACCAGGATCAACACCTTGGGATTTCACATCACTTTTGCTGTAGACTAGATGGTGGACCTAGAAATCCGCTGCTGCTCTCTAATGCCCATTTTTCCACCAACACCATAACAGTACATTTAACAGTGAATTGTTGAGAAGTATGGAAGTTTTATGAGCAGAGGCTAAGGCTGAAGTATTCTCTTCTACCTGCAATTCAATGTATGGTGATAATTCCCATTAAGCTCAGTGGCTAAATCAGAGAAATGATATGAGGTCAAGGAAGGGTTTCCTTGCCAACTGATGACTTGTTAATCATTAAAATCTTGGCATAACAGCAAACTAATGACTTATTTTAAGATAAATCCTGGTGACTTACCAAGGGGATCAGAACTCCTCCTCCTCCTCATGGCTGGGAGGTAATCTGGAGACAGAAGAACTTTGAAGAGACGTTCAAAAGGCTGACACTGTACAAATGACTGGAGACCTCGTGCGTTCAAGCAGAGTGCACTGAACACATTTGGGAGGGAACCAAGGACTTCACGGGTAGCAGGAACCTAGAGAGAAGATAAAGTGAGTTTGAAGACATCTAAAAGAATTCAGGTACAGATGCTAAGAAACTTTGGCTAGGGGTATAACACAGAGATAGAAGGGATCTTGAATGACCAAGCCCCAGTTAGTTTCAATACTACAAAAAGAAGATAAGAGATAGGATTTTCATGCCATAAGACTGCTG